>CAODLS010990347.1:0-10825 GCA_948243855.1 Flueggea neowawraea | reverse complement strand
TTCATGCTTGAATGCTTTTGTCAATCTGTTAGTAAGTTCTGAGAATGTACTTCATTGATAATGCCTAATTAATTTTCACTTGCCAGATTAAGGCTCTTCTTGGTGATTATGATGCCATCCATGTTCGTCGCGGTGATAAGATAAAAACTAGGAAGGACAGATTTGGGGTTGCTCGGAGCTTGCATCCTCATCTGGATAGGGATACGCGTCCAGAGTTCATCCTTCGCAGAATTGAAAAATGGGTGCCACGAGGACGAACTCTTTTTATTGCTTCAAATGAGAGGACCCCTGGATTCTTTTCACCTCTTTCTGTGAGGTAAACATTGCAAACTCTTATATGTCTTCGTGATTGCGCACTCTTACTCGCAGGTATCTTTATAATTATTCATATCAATTAACCGAAAGCTAGAGGAATCATTTTCTAGATTATGGCTAATACACATAAATAAGCTGTGCTTCCATTCATATGTTTGACAATTGCCATTTGGTCTAAAGACACTATTCCATGTATGATTGAAGTTGTACATCTTTGTCCCTACTTTATTGAGAGCGAGGAATACATAATTCCTTAACCCTAGTAAAAAAGTAAATCAAGTTTTACTTTTTCTTAGTTTACAACAGTGAAACTGACATCGAAACGTTTCATATCCAGGTACAAATTGGCATATTCATCCAACTTCAGCCAGATTTTGGATCCTGTAATTCAGAACAATTACCAGCTATTTATGATTGAGAGACTTACTCTGATGGGAGCTAAAACATTCATTAGAACATTCAAGGAGGATGATACAGGTCTCAGCCTGACCGATGACCTGAAGAAGAACACAAAAACATGGCAAATACCTGTTTATACCCTGGATGTGGAGAAAAAATGACTTTCATGTTGCAGCAGCTAACATACTGCCGCCAATTCGGCTGATTAGTTCTCTTGTTCCATTCTATCCTTCTGGTTGTGATTATCAAGCCGCATACATGACCGGTGGTGCAGACGTGTATATCGTGATTAAGTAACTTCTTGAAGAGAATCCATGTTGTGAGGTAATATGAGGCTTAGTATTTGCTTGATGTAAATTATTATTTAGATTAAAGCAGAGTTGTATCTCGTTTCTGTGCTCCTTTTTGAGAGGGAGTTGTATCTGCTTGTTCAATATAGTAAAATACAGACATTTTTTTCATGGAAAAAGCTACTTAGCATGACCCGTGTGGCACACAAATCATAATTAGTATAAATAATAGCAGGATAGGCTTGAGTTTTAACTTTAAGAGGTTGTAAAATTTGGCAAAAATTGCTGACTTGGCAGCACTAAGAAACAAGTAGGAAGATTTCGTCTAAAATTCTGACTCGGCCATTAGAAGAGTAGAAACATGTAGCTTTTTTCTCTCATCCATTCATCTCTCCCCTCGATCTTTCATTGAATAGTTTCGTACCTTCCCTTAATGGAAAATGATGTTCCGAAATTATTTCTCCTTATTTACACTGCTCAAGTGATACCAACAAAGTTTTCTTGAATGACTTGCTGACCTGAAAACAAAAAAGGCCAAGGAAATGGAATAATAGAGACAAATATGAGGTTTTCGTGATTGCTGGTCTTGGCTTACTATTGCCCATAAATGTAAAATGGATCGCTAAAAGATGATCATTTTCTTTTCAGTGACGTTGCTGTTAATTGTTATTGAATCATACGTCAAAGTTAAATTTACTGTAATTTTTGAAATAGGTTTGTGTTTATTTGTGGAATCTGCTTTTAGTTCTTATATGTGATAAACTTATTCTCCTAAGCATCTCTGCGTAATTTCTTTTTCTCTATTCTCTTATTTTTAAAAACAATTTTCACCTCATTATTGTTCTTTCAGATCAGTTCACAAGTATACCTGTATCAGAGTTGTGTTCTAAGCACTTAAACATTGAATATTAATCTTGGGTTTATAGGTAAGTGCATTATAGTATCTGCCGAGCAAAAGCTTGTCTGATTTGGTGCTGACTTGATCTGCCCTATGATTCAAAGTTTTCAATAGGATCTTCATTTATTTCAAAGCAAATTTACTTTCCAAAAAGGTTTATCTTAAATGTGCATCCTCTTGAGTGGCGGAAGTTTAAATAGCTAAAGTTTTCTGTAGTCAACCTGAAATGATCAGAATATGTTGAACTACGAAAGCCCTGTTCTCTCAACAAATTTGAGGTTTGGAATTTGTGTCGTGATACCAAAACCTGATCTGCTAATTTTGATCCTGGACTAAATAATGATCTCTTTACTTTAATTGCAGGCAGCCGGCGTGGATCTGTTATTTTTCTTGATGATATTGATGAGTTGATACATCCAGGAGAGTCTCATGAGTTCTTCTTTTGAGACAATTCCTGGCAGAGGTTGTGATTAGTGATTCATGCACTCATTTCATGATCATATATAGTTCTTCTTGAATAGTGAGACCTATATCAATGGAAAACAAACCGAATGCTAATTTTGATTGTCGGCGACTAAGTTCGATTTTTCTTTTTTTTAGGAAAGATGGAGGAATCTGTAGGCTGCGGTTAGGGATGAACGTAAAGGTGATTACTTCTCTAGATATTGTGGTGTTGGAAGGGGAGGCGCCAAAAATTTGGTTAAGTAAGGACTAAATCTATTTAACCAGATTTTTTATTACACGATATATAAGACAAATATAAATATATATATATATATATAGAAAAATTAAATTAAATTAAATATTCGAATACATATAGTAATTATATAATTATTTTTATACACTCGAGCCGAAAGATAATGTTTGATTTTGATGTGTTACCATATTCTGAAAGAGTTTCAAAATAATTTTATTATCAATAGTTATAAGAACTTATATCAATGGAAAACAAACCGAATGCTAATTTTGATTGTCGGCGACTAAGTTCGATTTTTCTTTTTTTAGGAAAGATGGAGGAATCTGTAGGCTGCGGTTAGGAATGGACGTAAAGGTGATTACTTCTGTAGACTTGTGGTGTTCGCAGTGGCGGAGCAAAAAATTTGGGTAAGTAGGGGCTGAATCTGCTTATTCAGATTTTTGGTTATACAATGTGTAAGACAAATATATATATAAAAAAATTAAATTAAATTAAGTATTTGAATACATGTAGTAATTATATAATTATTTTTACGAACTCGAGTTGAGAGATAATATTTAATTTTGACGTGTTACCATGTTCTGAAAGAGTTTCAAAATAGTCTTATTATCAATAGTTATAAAAATTTATTTATTGATAAATACTATTAGGAAATCATTCATCTATTTATCTCTTATTTTATTTGGTAAATTCTTCTTGAAAAAATAAGTTCGAAGATGATGAGAAAACTAATTTGAAAACACCATGTGAAAAACAGTTGACTATTTTAAGTCGATTTAACAGACATATATAATGGACCAAGTTAGACCAAATTTAGGACTTAAAAATTAGATACAAGACAGAGTTAGAAAGCCTGAAAGTATCAGGAAAGAATAGTGCTTCAAACATTGAATTATAAGGTGTATAGATTTACTTGAATAAATTACGAATTTATGCATTATTTGGTTATCTATTTAGTAGTAAAAGCTGAGCTCACTTTCAGAATTTAAAGAGTCATTAAGGCTTCTCCATTTTTTTTAACTTCATCTAATAATCTACAAACCGCTACTTCTTATCAACCTTCGTCTCTCATCCTTTCTTTAATTCCTTTCAAAACCCATTATACACAGACCTAAAACCACTCCCTGTCTCATCTTCATGTATCTAATTCCTCTGAAAACCCAAATCCCAGAACCATTCCCTCTCTCATCCTCCTATCCCTCTCAAATTTTGGGTTTGTAAATTTTAATTCTGGGTCTTACGGTGATGGGTTTTCGATTTATTATCCTTGAACTCCGAATTGAGATGGGTTGGAGAGACTTGATCAACAAAGACACCTCATCTCTACTCCTTTGCATGCTTTGAGATTCAAAACTCTTCTTTGAGGGCTTGTGAGAAGTGAGGAAGGGGGAGATAACGGAGGACGGAGGACGGAGGACAAGACCTCCAACTCCACCATGGCGGAAACCTAAAAGGTGCCGGATTCTTGGCGGAGCCCCGTCGGAGGAGGGCTCCCATGGCCCTCCTCCGGCGGCAGCAGGGGCCCGGGCCTCTGCTGGCCCTCATGTGGCTCCGCCACTGGGTGTTGGTCGCTCTAGAAGTTTGCTAAGTGGTTAAGAATATTAGTGGACAGATTTTGGTTTGAGTTTACGTAATCGAATGTAATTTATGAGGAAGGCTTGAGTGTGTTGAATTTGAATATCTAGATCAACAGGTTCGTTTATGATCAGTCACTTGGTCATGGATTTTCAGTGTGAATTTGGTTTTCGCAATATAGAGTAGCTTTGTATGAGTTATCGAGATTATGGTTTTTATCAATAAGAGTGTGATTGTTCGATTCACAATGTTATCTAATTCATGGTTTGTTTAGTATTCATTATTCAGATGAATGATCAATATTCCTCCCAGCGACGGACCCGAGGTTGGTCACGGATCATGTGAACCGTGTCATGGGTTCAAAGTTTTAGCGTAGGGATATCACCCGTGCGGCATCTCAGGACTTGCGCATACCCGAGGTTTAGTCTTTATCCGTCTCTGATGCTCACTAGTTTCGCCCTCTCATGGGCTCATTAAGGGAACGGAGACAACTCTCGACCAGTGTAGTGCCTAGATGACACGCCCATTCGTCATAGTCAAGTCTCAGACCAACAACAAGCTCCCCAAACTCAATTGGGTCGGCATGTCTAACTCAAAATAGGTGTAACACCTACGAAACATAGTCTACACATTTCGCTGCCCCGCAACCCACACTTTAGCTCATTAGCAAGCATCTCGCACATCCTGCTTGTCATGACAATTGGTTCGTAACATTCTCCCACACTCAATTCATGCACGCCCTCGTGCATGAGGGATAACTCTTTCCCATTCCTTTAAAGATTGCCTCAAATCAGTGTGTAACCACCTTGTCTACTCGTCTCCATCTCATAGGAGAGCCATATGCGACAGACCCCTTCTCTCTTAGAGCGAGCCAACATGGACTCGAGTGCTTGGCGAAGTATCACTGTTTCTTCTTGCCTACTTGTCCCCATCATTTAGGGGACCCACATGCGAACACCCTCATCCTCTCAAAAGGGTGCGAGCATCTCTCAAACTCGTATGTGCTCCCTGTAGGACTCGCCATTGTGGTAAAGAGCGCTTGGCAAACAGCACAGTGTGCACACGTTGGGGCTCTGATACCATTTGTCACGAGGTCAGAGTTATAACGTAGGGATATCACTAGTGCAACACCCCAGGACTCGCGCATACCGGAGGTTCAGCCTTTATCCGTCTCTGATGCTTACTGGTTTTGCCCTCCCATGAGCTCATTAGGGGAGCAGGGACAACTCTCGACCAGTGTGGTGCCTAGATGGCACGCCCATTCGTCATTTTCAAGCCCCAGACTAGCGACAAGCTTCCCAAACTCAATTGAGTTGGCATGCCTAACTCAAAATAGATAGATCACCTACGACACGTACTCCACACATTTCATTGCCCTGCAACCCACACTTTAACTCATCAGCAAACATCTCGTACATACTGCTTGTCACGACAATTGGTCCATGATACCTGGCGTCGATAATGTCTCATATATATAGTTTTATCGTAATAACTTTTGAGTCTCTAAACTTAAAAAAAAATAAAAAATTAATCCCTTAATTTAATCATTGTCTATTCATCTGTCACTAAAGTCATTAACAACTCCGTGACACCATTTAACAGTGCCACTGAGTTAAAATAATATTAGGTCTGTCACTTTTACTTAGGTTAAGAATTTTTCACATTATCCCGCAAATTTGAACTCTTAGGTATGAGTTTGTGAATTGTTTTCCATTTTTCTCATCGCCTTCACTTTTGCTATTATATAAATTACGTTCTTCTGTTCTGACTCGATCATATAATTTGCAAAGATTATATGGTATTTGAAAAGACAAGTGCTGAGACAACTAATAACTTTGTGATAGATTGAGTAGCTTGATTTGAGCCATAATCATTGGTTGGTGCCTTTGATTTGGGATTTCCAATCAAAAATCCGTTTGAACCACAACAACCCACAATTTAATCAAGGCTGAAACTTCATTTTCGGTGTTTAGTTAAGAAAATTTTCTATTATTTTCTAGAAAACTAGAAAATAAAAATGAAAAAATAAAAATTTGTTCATGAAAAATTAAGCTATTTTTAGTTGAGAAAATAATTTTTTAATTTTTTATTTTGTTTCTATTTTCTGAAATAAAAAAATAATAGAAAATTCTAGTTTTCTATAAACAAATATTTTATTTTTCTATTTTTTTAGAAAACAATGGAAAACAAAGAAAATACCTCTAGAATTTTCCATTGTTTTCTATTTTATTTTAGAGAAAAAAAAAGATAGAAAATAGAAAACAAAATTTTTTTCCTCAACTAAATATAGCCTTAAAGTTTTTCTTTGGTAGCCAAATGGAGAAATGCAAGAAAGCAAGAATTCTCTCTTTCTCTCTTTTTTTCCCCCCCTCATATGAATGAATATTGAGAGAGTTGTTTGTATTCAATGAATTTGTTCAAAATGCTACCATGTTCTTCATGCTCATGTCCCATATGCTTTATAATGCCAGGGAAGTACTAATGTCTATTTATTCTAATTCCTATGCCAGATTATAGCCTTTTTGGCCATGACTGGGTTTGAAAGAACCTAGATGTGAGAATTGGATACTTTCGTGGATGAGCGAGTTTGAGGTGCATCTTCTTTAGCTCTTAAATTTCCCGATGCTGATGGAACTTTAAGCGGAAGCATGGTGATTAGCATTTTAATTAGCCCTTTTGGTTTGGTTTAACTGTAAAAGCTACCAGTAATTGTCACAAGAAATTTTAGTTAACTATAATTCTTGTTAGTTAAAAAAAAAACGTAAAATTCTTGTTAATAAAATCATATCAACACTTCAGGAAATAATTTATTCTCTGATTCAAATAAAATAATTAAACTGACTTTTATTTTAATAGAAAAATATTTTCAAAACATTCATTTGAGTGGAATATTATTTAAGGATCCTGAATTATTGTATCTATATAGTCTTTTTTTATAGTCTATATATTCATTTGGATAAATATGTGTGTTTGAGTTGAAACAACTCTTTTTTTTTATTTATTTCAACTCAATCCAGTTTATAAATTTGTTCTTGACAATTAATTAAACTGCTCCTGAAAAGTGGATTATAATGAAACGGTTCAGTTATTTCACTAGAATTAAAAGCATCTCTATCGGTGGTCCAATAAGGAGAGTATTGGACTACCAATGGGAAGAGTTTCAAGACTTGGGATGGTTCAAGACAGATTGAACCGTCCCACGTTGGCTATTGTGGAGTCCACTGACAATAGATTGATGCTTAAAGATGTATAATGGTGTAAGTTTCGAGGGTTAAGTGTTGTTAAGCTTTGTGAATGATCTGACGCACGTCTGGAAGCGAAGGAAGTCGAGAAATGTTGTCTAGCACCTCATAACGTATGTTGTGTCAAACAAAACGTACGTCATTTGGAATTCAATCATAACGTATGTTAAGGGAAGCACAACATACGTTATCTGCAATTTTAGATGATAAATCTACGTCATATTTTCATAACGTACGTTGTGTTTGAACCAGAGGCTACTGGACGCAATTTTGACCAAAATAACGTACGTTGTGACATGGGGACGTACGTTATGAACTCTCAAGACGTAGTTACCTTCAAAATAACGTACGTTACCTTTGTAAATCACTGATGCACACCGTTTCGATCTGCAGCTCATTAAAACCTCCATCAAACTCGATGATTTAACATTTACTCCATCCCATTCACTCTGTTCTCCCTCAAATCACCTCAGAGCACTCCCACATTTCCTTCCCAACGTTCCTAATCCATTCTTGAGGTAAGAATCACATCTTTTCTTTGCTTTTTCCTCTGTTTTATGCATCAAATTTGTTGGTCCCTTTTTCATCCGAATTTGCTAAGGTTTAAATTTCTGGTTGATTCTTGACGAAATAATGGTTGGGGTTGCTATAGTAGGTTAGATAAGACTTAGATTAACAAGAATCAAGTCTTGAATCAAGAAATTTGTTGAGTTTTTGGTTGAGTTAGGGTTAGGTTTGGTTTAAGCTTTATTTTTGGAAATGTGAAGTTGTTTTTGAGAAACCAATTGCATATTTGAGTTCCTGAGGTTGAGATCGACCAATGAGGATGTTCAGAATTGATTTTTGTCGGTTGAATTGAAAGTTGAACTATTTGAATAATTTGCCATTGGGGGACCAAAAGTGATGTTGTGCATTTTAGGGACTAAAATACGATTTTGTATATTTGGAGAATTAATTATATATTTTTGGGATTTTGAGGATTACTTAATGATTTTTGGAGTGCTAAGGATTATTTATTAAATTTAGAATATTTTGGGGACTGAACTGTAAATTTTCAAAATTCGAGGACTAAAGTATAATTATACATCAGAGTTAGATTTTCGATTATAATGTTAGGCCTTGTTTCAAAAAGGGGATTTGAATGTTATACGACTATCCGATTCTGTATTTGTATTTTCATACATTTGATACCGCCACAGTACTAACATCGCACAGTTTGGAAGTTTTTTGCCTAGGGGCATAACTTAAGAACATATCTCCTCCTAACCTCGTCTCTAATAAATTAAGTCTAACAAATAAATTTCAAAACCTAGCAATTAATATACACAAATCAACAACAAATACAAATTAAATGCAAATTAAACTCACCAAAGTTTCTGCTAGTCACCGGAGGTGCTGGCGGGTGGCGCGACAGCGACAACGGTGAGCGGGGCTAAGAGTGGGACTGATCACTGGTGCACGGAGTGTCTTCTAATCCCTTTGGCGCTGCTTTCTTTGGTTTCTTCGTGCTACAATACCTAATATTTCTTTATTTTTTTACTTGGTTGGGACCAAAATGACGTCATTTTGGTCATTCAATTTTTAAAAAATGAGTTGAGGGGCCAAATCGACGTTGTTTTGGCCCCTCTGATTAAAAAAAAAAAGAGTCGGGGAGGGGTTGTCTTAAGAAAGGGGGCACCCCCTATAGACGGAGCGGAAGGAACCCCTTAAGAAAGGGGTTCCGGCAGGCGGAAGGTTAGGGCATGTGCCCCCACCAGCCCTGGTCTCTCTCAGTCCCTGACATCACATTCTAATATTTTTACCCTCTATTTCTGTTTTAGCTTTTTGTACGTGCTAGCGAGATCAGCCATATACTAGTGGGGTTTCACTGGCTATTTTGCTTTTGGATTTCTAGATGAGAGAATAGCAGCTTCAGACACATAGGTTGTGTCTTCTGAAATTTATATGTTTTTGGCGTGTTTGGCTTAACTCAAAAACTTGGCTTGATAATGGTTCGGCTAAATAATAAATGAATTATGTGATCAATAACTCACACTCAGTATCTGATTCTGATATGCATTTAAATAATTATATATATTTTCTAGAAATGAACTCTACTGCACGACTATCTATTAAATATCCTGTTATTATATATTTTGGATAAAGGAACACCTAGCTACTAGATATCGTAACTTTTGGTATACCACTGCTCTATCAAGGATCCAGTTGCAAGGGTAATATGGTAGCCGTGTGTCCGGCCAGACACACATATTCTTTTTGATTCTATCTGGTGGCATAGTCCACACCTTTAAAATCTGTCACATTTGGTCCCTATCCACCTCTGTTATATATGTATTATATACATGTTCTATATTCTGTATGTTGCATGTTGCTTGCTTTGTCTGCGAAGCATTTCAAAATCAATATTATTTGTAGAGTGTATAAATATGTATATGTATATATTGCATACGGAATTTTGAAAAATTTTCAAAACAATCTCTGTGATGCACGTATGAGGCAATCTGGAGTATTATTCCTCACTGTATTTACTCACCTCTTAACATTTTCAGGTTGACTTTTAGCACAACAACCGTTTGGCATCTCCATCTCAGTGACGCATCTCCATCATTGGTTAGTGATGCCCTTTTGGTCGAGCTCTTCCCTTTTTATATTAAAGCTCCACATCGAGATCTGTTGGGTTACTGGGGTTCACATTTTGTATTTTGATTACTCCGATTTATTTCTACATTTACTTTATATTTGTTTTACACTTGTACTTTATTTTTCCATACTATATATATATGATGCATGCTTTCTTATATAAATGGTTTTTGTTTAATAATGGTTAATAATTGAATAAATTGGGTAGTAATCTGATTCTTCGAGGTTTGTGCGAGATAGGCCAGGCCTTTGGTTCGGTTCATCTTGTATGATGGTCATGGTCCAAAAACGGGTCATTACAACATCGATCATTTTTTTATTTTTTTTGGTTTTATGTAATTTTATTATTTTTTAATATAGTGCATGTATTAAGATATTTAATTAGAATTCTAGATTGAAAATTCCACACAAATAATAACAGTTAGAATATATATATATATATATATATATATATATATATACACCAACGTACAAGACGAACCAAACCGGAGGCCTGACCCATCTAGCACAAGCCTCAGAGAATCAAACGTTCTACCCATTTTATTCATTTTTAAACATTTATTAAACTAAAACATATAATAAATATAATTCAAAACATAATATATATATATATATATATATGTGTGTGTGTGTGTGTGTGTGTGTGTGTGTGAGAAATATACCAAAATAGTAATCTATCAAAATAACATACGAATAAATCAGAGTAGCCAAAATATAAAATAACCGAGTAACCCATCCAAATCCTAGTGTGGACCTTTATTGCAAAATA
>CAODLS010990322.1:0-15610 GCA_948243855.1 Flueggea neowawraea | reverse complement strand
TATTGGGTCACACACAAGAACGGATTGCATTGATTACAAAATGTTCTCTCTTAGTGACGAACAAATTATTAAGATGGTTAATTTGATTAATCAATAATAATTCAGGATTTTATAATTTATGTGTTAAATAAGATTTAATACATAGTCCATTAATGTGATAAGCTTTTAATATGAATCACCTATTAACATGGGTATAATTATTTAATTATGTGTGACATAATTTGGCCCATGTATGTGATTTATTTTATGGTAATGTATCATATAATTAAATGCCCAATAACATTAAGAAACCCATGATGAATTTTGGCCAAACCTAATGTGATTAGGGCATGGAAAATTCGGCACAAGCCTTAAAAATAGGTGGGAGAAATACGACATTCTCTTCCTATTTTTAGGTATCACAATCCTTGTGTGACAAGGAGAAAATTCGGCATATGTATTGATTAATTAGGAGTCCATAACTAATTAGGAGTTATATTCTTGTATGACAAGGAAAACCCTAATAAGTATGTAACTTAATTAATTAGGAATACTTATTCTTGTAGGATAAGAAATACAAAACCTAGTATGACGAGGAATGGATTTCGACACACCTCTTCTATTAGAGGAAGAAACCGAATCCTAGTAGGGCAAGGAGAGGGCAATTTTGGTTGCATTGTGCTGCCTATCTAGTCTTCTCATATGCCTATAAATAGGCTTGCACACCTTGCCATTCTCAACGCATTGCCGAATTTGTGTGTGCCATATTCAAAGAGAGAAAATTATTTGTGAGCTTTACAATAGTGATTCTAAAAGGTGCTAGTACACTGCAATCATTCCAAGGTAAGTTCATTCGTGTGGATACCTCTAGCCACATTCGCGTAAAGGCAACGTGATTTAAAAAGGTGATTCGGGTTTGTGGTGCTAAGAGCTACACCAACATTTCATACAACCGACCAATCGAGCCTTGGTGAAAGGTAAATCTTCCAACCTTAATTATATATGTTGATATGTATGGGTCCTTGTGGAATTCAAGGCATAAAATTTTTGTTATTTTCACTACCATGATTGCTTATGAATGGCATAATATAGATGCAAATTCCAACAAATATTTCCTTGAGATGCCTCATAATATTAAATGTCTCCACAATTTTGAATTGCTTTTGCAAGCCCACAACTGGTAGCAGACAAGCACACCTATCATTTGTAGTACACGGACCTGAGTATCGAGTGTCTTATCCCACAGAAACTAAGAGTACTAGTAATAACTCTCTCTCTATTATCTAGCCTATAAACACAAAAGGAATGGAGACACGCCAACACACAACACAATAGCATAAAGAGAGTTTAGGAACCAGACAATCAAGGGTAATAGTAGCATCCAGATGTTGAATCCCCCTAGGACTACCTAAAAAAAACCAGCCTCGTCACTAAGTCACTTGTTCATACAATTGGACCGTAGGAATTCCTAAAGTACATTAACCTCTCTCTTGAGTTAGTTAACAACTAACGTTAAGTTGATTAACCGAAATCTCTTCCTAATTAATACCCCACGTTGCATTAACGAAGATTAATAAATTCCCATATTGAATTTTCCTTAATCCGGAAGATTTATGTCGACCTATCTCTAGGTTTGCGTCCAACTCCTCCCACATATGAGCGATTCAAAACACACGATAAATCTCTCGATTCTCATGCTTGTAATCAATTGTCGAATCAAAACAATGGGTAGAATCAATCCAACAACACAATATTATATCATAGATGAGTCTCAATTCAAGAACAAAGCAATAAAATAACAAAACTCAATCACAAATTCAATGCTTTTGTGTGTTAAACCCAACTCTTTCCCTTTCTATAGCACTATTTTTGTGTGTCAATGGTGGCTCCCTTGCTCTAGGTTTCGTTCCAATGCTTAAAAGGCCTGAAATGTTGTGTTCTGGTAAGACACGGCCCGATATGGACATTACATGGCCGTGTCTTCGGTACCCAAACTGTGTCTGGCTTTAAAACTTCATCATTTCAGTTCTTTTATGTGTTTGGTTTCGAAACTGGAAAGAAACGAACACAACTCCTAAGACACAGTCGTGTCTTGGGTTCCAAGGCCATGTCTTGCTTTCTGAATGTGCACTTAACTCTGGCGAATAGTACACGGGCAAATCATGAAATTACACGGCCCTATCTTTGTCTTCCAAACCGTGTCTTCCTTCATGGAGGTGCATTTAACAATGACGAATTGGACATGGTATTATACGACCGTGTCTTGTGGTCCCAGACCGTGTCTTGTGTTGAAAGCCTCGAAAGTTATCGTTTAATCTTTGTTTTGGCTTGCTTTCATTCAATTCTATCAAAACACATCACATGACCTGAAAAACAAAATATGAACCAATAAAAAACCAGAACCTATGAAAACATCTCAACTATAATCAAAATGATAGGAATTCGACAATACAAATATGTATAGTTGAGTGTTCATCAAAGACGCCTCTTCAAGAGAAACTCCCAAACTTCAAGCTCTCCCTTTCTTTTTTGCACCTAACCCTATAAATCTAAAAATTAAAAGACTACGAGAATGTTTCTAAGAGTAGAGAATGATCCCAAAAGAGCAAGTTTAAAGGGCTATTTATACCCTTTTACATGTCACAAAGCCCTACAATAAATTTTCTAAAAAATGCCCCTGACTTGTACCTTAGTCCCCACAGTTTGTCTTTTTCCCGTCACCATATTTCTCTTTCTTCAAAGAGGGACATGGTTGTGGCCCCTCTTGGTCTTGCTTGGTTGGCGGTGGTGTGTGTGCCACGGCCATGATGATTGTCATCTTTGACTGTGGCCCACTTCTATCTTCCTCAATGTGTGTCATTTTGTGGGCAGTAGGAGCCATGGTCATGGCCATGACCATGGCCCAGGATGTGGCGACCAAAATCATTCCCTTTGAGCCAAATTTTCTTCCACT
Source organism: Flueggea neowawraea (assembly GCA_948243855.1). NCBI lineage: Eukaryota > Viridiplantae > Streptophyta > Magnoliopsida > Malpighiales > Phyllanthaceae > Flueggea > Flueggea neowawraea. The sequence continues at coordinate 12,678 of CAODLS010990322.1, read as the reverse complement.
TTTTTCATCGTTTGGACTCCTTTAAAAACTCATTTTTCATGCCTTTTTCCATCACTTTTTATCCACATTCTATGCATTTTCATTTACCCTACACAAAATACGAAAAGAGTATAAATTCGTAGGCAATTAAGTACACTTATAGCCAAAATACCATCTATTTATGCTTGAATTAATATATAAATTTATCACACATCATTAACCAATGTACTTATAGTTCATTAGTACTGAAATCAACTATATTGCTAAGTATCACATATTCGACTTCTACCAGGAGGAAATAGAATAATTTATAAACATTAGTTACCCGAGTGTTTGCGGAGAAAATGAAAATTGTCTAAAGTATGTGGACGAAGTCCATTTCGTCGGCATGTAATAAAGATTTTAAGAAAAAATTAAAAGTGTGTGCAATATTCAGTTTTCAAGGACAAAATTAATATAGTCATAAAATAGTTACTTTTAAGGACGAAATCTGATTTGTCAACAAAATTTTGTCCTTAAATGTATAATTTCTTGAATGATTTTAGTTCAGAGTATTTTAAATTTTTTATTGGTAGAATTAATAAATTATAATTTTAAAAAAATTGTTTTCTAACAAAAACAAATGTCATATTGCCTACTTTTTCAATAAACAATTTATTCAATCTACTTTCCTATTGCTAAGAAGAGGTAAAATACAGGTGCTGTCAAGGCCACCGAATTTTCATTATTTATTTTGCTCAAGTAATAAGGTGCATAACAAGCTAAATAGCATTGGCGTGTAACTAAGCAAAGCACTCAAAACATGTGCATGACAACAACATAAGATGAATGGAGACATGAAGAGAAACTCTCACTGATAGGATTCACTCAAAAGTTATCAGCATAGGACTTTATAATCTGTGTTCTCACAGATACAGGACTTCTCACAACATGCAATCCATCAGTCCAGGTCAAGCTTCCAAAGACATAACCAGTATTCACTTTGTGGGTAGTGGAGACAATGACATTGAACGAAATTGTCTTTGTGGTAGAATTGAATACCAAAACTTCCGGACTCACTTTTATTGTTATCCCAGAAGGCGGCTCAATCAGGGCCTTGTATATGGAGTTAACAGGACCAACATTTGTGACAGTTCTAGAGAGTGTAACAGGTTTTCTCAGGTTTGGAATTGCAATGGAAGGTAGGTTCACATCTAGAATTTCAGGATTTTCCGGACAATTTGTAACTTTTCCTGCAAGATTTTTGATTTCTGAGTCATTGTAACCCATCGCACATAAGCAGTGAATATAGTCATTTGTTCCCATGTCATAGATAAGACCAGGTTCTGCTGCTTTGTCAGGATTCACTAAGCCACCCCCATAATCAAACGGATCTGCTAGCTTCTTAGGCGAACCCTCCGCAAAGATTGGCTCTCCGAATGGATCCTTCTTCCGTGCTGCAATAAGGTATTTTATTGGTTCGATATGATTGATTTGATACAAATCAAACACAATTCAAACGAGTGCAGATCGAATGGGATGATCAATAGAATGGCTGACAATATCAAGTACCTGTTGTGACAATTGCGGATTTGATTGCAGCAGGAGACCAGTCAGGATGCAATGCTCTGAGAAGTGCTACAATTCCTGAAATGTGTGGAGCTGCCATAGAAGTTCCAGATTGCAAGGTAAAGCCATCAGAGAAAAATGAATCTAAGGGAGAACTTGCAGTCACTATATTTGCACCAGGCACTGCAATATCTGGCTGTAACAACCAGCAAAAAGAAGTAGGTGCATCAGTTTAATCAATTTAATAAAGCAAAATTTTCTACCAGAAGGAGCCTATATATAGCTCAGGCGCATATTTCGCCCTCAGGACATTAGAAGAATTCAAATTCCGGAAGAGAAACTGTAGAAATCCGTACATACCTTCAGAATTGCTGGAGCAATAGAATTAGGTCCTCTGGATGAAAAGTAGGCAACCTTGGTAGACACAGGTTTGCCAGTGAGTGATTTAGATGGGCGAATCTTTATCACAGGAGATCTATGTCATGCAAACAAGCAACTTACTGAACAAAACAAGTATGATACTGATGATTAAAACATGTTTTGGCAAGGAACATAATAGTAATACCTTGTCGAACGGATGTAAAATAATATCTGAGTTCCAAGCTCATAGTCTACAGTGACAAATGGATAGTCGTCAACAGGAATCATGACATTACCAGGATTCCTGGCAACTATTAAACCCACACCACGTGCTTGCCTGACAGCTGCTATTAAGTTTAAGATTGCTGTTAGATTGTCAGTTGCAGCGAAGCAGAGAACTACTTTGCCATCCACAGAAGTGTCAGTCGATGAAAAACTTCACAGTAGCTGTCAATAACAAAAAGAATCACATAATGATTAGATGGAATCTAGAAACTAGTAAAAGTACAGCAATAATTCTGGTAATCACATTAGATACAAACTAATAAAAGATCTCTTCTAAATTAAGCAACCTGCCAAATGTAAGGCCTTGTGAGGATTCTAGAAATGCAAGATCGATGAAATCAGTTTCATTTCCAATGAAAATGGATTGACCCTGCAAGAATAACCAAAACGAATAAGCAGAAAATATTTTGAACGGAAGATAGAGTAAGAAATGTGCTATAAACAAAAACTTAAAGCATGTTTGGATAAACAACTTCAGCATTACATATTTTGCATTTTTTATGCAAAAACTACTCAAACAGCTATCTGAAATGTGCACATACCAGCATAGTCATATTGTTTCCGAGCGTAATCCTAGTTGGAAATGACCGATCCATTGTTGTTGCTGCGACATTTAATATCCAGGGTGCAGTGTTCACCACAGTTTGTGCATAAGGTCCCCCATTTCCGGCTGCGCAGATGACAGGAATGCCTTTAGCTACAGCATGGAATGCACCAAAGCCAACCGAATCGCGTTGATCAACACTCGAGAAAAGAGGTATTAAAGAAGAAGCAATAGACAGCGATATCACGTCTACCCCATCATGGATCGCATCATCAAATGCCTTCAACACATCTGCCGCTACACACCGATATTGATTAGCTGGTGGTGGTGGCAACTTCCAGCAGGGCTTGTACATTGCTACACGAGCAAGAGGCGCGCCGCCTCTTACAACACCCTGCGCGAGCCCCTTGTAGCTTGCATTTGCAACAGAGGAGCCTGCGGCAATTGAGGATGTTTGAGTTCCATGCCCGCTTCCATCTCTAGGGGAGAGGAATTCTATGTAGCCCTCTCCTGTGCTGTTTAGTATGTCTCCGTATTCAGCTACAAGGCCATTAACAAACCCCTTTGCTCCTATGAGCTTTTTGTTGCAATGTATTGAGCCATTGAATTGCTCCCCAGATTCACAGTGACCCTTCCAACGGGTTGGAATAGGGCCTAGTCCTTCATCACTGAATGTCTCCGACTCTGGCCATACTCCTGCCACCACATTTCATGTTTTACCTTAAGTAGCAGAATTAGTTACCTCATGGAGTACACCAGAAAATGGAAAGCCCAAGATCCTTGAGTTTTCCACTTAATTTTTAAGAGCAATTAAACAAATAGCCAATCTTACAGTTCATTAAGGTTGTGTTTGAATATATATAGAGAGTTAAAAAGAGCAAGACCTGTATCAAAGATGCCAACAATAACGCCATCACCCATGCCGGCCTTATGCAAAAGGTTGCTTTCAGAACTGGGAGACAGGCCAAGATAATCCCAACTTCTAGTCGTTTGTGGAGTGTAAAAGTGATTAGGCATGACATGTATAACTCCAGGCAAGCCTAAAAAGAAAAATGGTAACAATGTGTAGTAGGAAATATTTTAATCATTATGCGAAAAGGAATGTAGTTTATAGTGCCTATTTTCTGTCATTGCAGCATAATTAGAATGAAATAGCTAGTTGAATATAAAGATACCTGAAATTTTTTCAGCTTGAGAATCTGTGAGCTTGGCTGCAAACCCGGAGAAGCCATGTTTATAACTGTATATCATTGAATTGGCAGCAGTTTCTTTGCTGTGGCAAAAATCATATGACACAACACTTTGTAAGCAAATATCTATTGAAAACGCCAGTGCAAAAGTGTTGAATTTGCAGAACTGATTACTTGTCATAGAGCTTATATCACTCTGTCAAAATCAAGACCATACTTTCTGTTAAATACATGAAAGATCAGTTCATAGCATACCTTCCGATAACTGATGCTAGCATTTCATGATGTAATTCAGTGATAAGGTTTGGATCATTGTGCTGTCTCTCGCCCATATAAACTATGTGAACCTGCCAGATAAACTCAAATGAGCAAGTTTTTCAATTAGTCGGCGAAAAACGGAAGATGTTGTCGGAGCACTTACATTGCTTGTTGCCCTGACTGGTGGAAAAATGCTGTAATGGCCTGTTAGTATCAAGAAACTGACCAAAACAAATAATACACATCCCATTGCTTCTTGATTCTGTTACTTCTGGTAGTGAAGTATGCGGGAAAAAGTAAACAAATGGTTTCTTGAAGGTTCAGGAAGCTAAAAAATAGAATTTTGCAGTGTCTTAATTTGTCTGATTGATCACTGATGAGACTAAATGAATTTGAAATTTCTTCATAATTGACCAGTTTAACTAGCTATATATGGACAATGACCTGCTAGGAAAATTCAGATACACTCACGTCATTTTCACATTTAACACATACGTGGATGTTTAATTATTGATTCTTCTCATTTGTTCTTCTTCCAGTTACAAGAAACTGTTCTTTTCAATAATTTATGTGGAAAATTAGCAGGGGAGTAGAAGCCTTAAGTTGAATATTCTCATATTGAACAGTCAATAACACAACTGTACTTGACAAGACTTTTACAAAAATACAACAGAATTAAGATAAGAAAAAAAATTGTAGACATAATAGACATGTGATGGATATCAGAAAGGAAAATTCCATTTTGCTTCATACTGGATTTTGACAATGCTAACAGCATATGGTTGGAATTTTGACAAATCTCAGGGATGAAAACAGGTCCCCCAAATTCACAAACAAGAATAATTAAAGATATTTCCTTTTTAATTAGTATAACTAGTATGCACCCCATTGGAGCCTGCGGCAATTGAGGATGTTTGAGTTCTGTGCCCGTCTGCATCTCTAGGGGAGAGGAATTCTATGTAGCTCACTCCTGTGCTATTTAATATGTCTCCGTATTCAGCTACGAGGCCATTAATAAACCCCTTTGCTCCTATGATCTTTTTGTTGCAATGTACTGAGTCATTGAATTGCTCCCCAGATTTACAGTGACCCTTCCAACGGCTTGGAATAGGGCCTAGTCCTTCATCACTGAATGTATCTGACTCTGGCCATACTCCTGCAACCACATTTCATGTTTTAAGTAGCAGAATTAATTACCTTATGGAATGTACCAGAAAATGGAAAGCACAGCATACTTGAATTTTCCGCTTAATTTTTAAGAACAATTAAACAAATAGCCAATATTGCAGTTCATTAAGGTTGTGTTTGAATATATGTAGAGAGTTACAAGAGCAAGACCTGTATCAAAGACGCCAACAATAACTCCGTCACCCATGCCAGCCTTATGCAAAAGGTTGCTTTCCGAACTGGGAGACAGGCCAAGATAATCCCAACTTCTAGTCGTTTGTGGAGTGTAAAAGTGATTAGGCATGACATGTATAACTCCAGGCAAGCCTAAAAAGAAAAAGTGGTGACAATCACAACCTGTACTAGGAAATATTTTAATCATTCTACAAAAAAGAATGTAATTTATAGTGCCTGTTTCTGTCATTGCAGCATATTAGAATGAAACATTTAGTTGAATACAGTGACGAAGGCGGGATTAATTTTGCCCGGGGGCACCGTTGAATGGAGCAACTGAAATCGAAAGTGATTTTCGTGCCAGACGGATGGACGATTATCTAATTAAGGGTTTAATTGTTTCTTTTTTAAGTTCAAGGACTTAAATTTATTATATTAAAATTACATGTGTGGGACCTCATCGTATATAAAAACTATATGAAAGGACCTCGTCGGCACCCGGGGTCAGGGGACCCCAGTGACCCCCTTCCCGCCGTCCCTGGTTGAATGTGAAGATACCTGAAATTTTTTCAGCTTGAGAATCAGTGAGCTTGGCTGCAAACCCGGAGAAGCCATGTTTATAACTGTATATCATTGAATTGGCAGCATTTTCTTTGCTGTGGCAGAGATCATATAACACAACACATTGTAAGCAAATTATCTACTGAAACAGCCAGTGAAGAAGTGTTGAATTTGCAAAACTGATTACTTATAATAGAGTTTATATTACTCTCTCAAAATCAAGACCATACTTTCTGTTAAATAAATGAAAGATCAGTTCATAGCATACCTTCCGATAACTGATGCTAGCATTTCATGATGTAATTCAGTGATAAGGTTTGGATCATTGTGCTGTCTCTCGCCCATATAAACTATGTGAACCTGCCAGATAACTCAAATGAGTAAGTTTTTCAATTAGTCGGCGATAAACGGAAGATCTTGTCGGAGCACTTACGTTGCTTGTTGCCCTGACTATTCGAAAAAAGCTGTAGTGGCCTGTTAGTATCAAGAAATTGACCAACACAAACAATACACATCCCATTGCTTCTTGATTCTGTTACTTCTGGTAGTGAAATATGCAGGAAAAAATAAACAAATGGTTTCTTGAAGGTTCATGAAGCTCAGGAATAGAATTTTTCAGTGTCCTAATTTGTATGATTGATCACTGATGTGACCTAAATGAATTTGAAATTTCTTCATAATTGACCAGTTTAACTTGCTATATGTGGACAATGAACTGCTAGGAAAATTAAGATACACTCGCGTCGTTTTCAACCTGTTGACATTTAACACATACTTGGATGGTTAAATTATCTGATTCTTCTCATTTGTTCTTCTTAAAGTTACCAGAAACTGTTCTTTTCAATCATTTAAGTGGAAAAGTAGCAGCAGAGTAGACGCCTTAAGTTGAATATTGTCACATGGAACAGTCACTAACAGAACTGCACTTGACAAGACTTTTACAAAATACAATAGAATTAAGATAAGAACAAAAAAAGTGTAGACATAATAGACATGTGATGGATATCAGAAAGAAAAATTCAATTTTGCTTCATACTGGATTTTGACAATGCTAACAGCATATGTTTTGAATTTTGACAAGTCTATGGGATGAAAACAGGTCCCCCAAATTCACAAACAAGAATAATCATACTTTTCCTTTTTAATTAGTATAGCTAGTATGCACCCCATTGGTTTGTATTTTCTATACTTTATAACTTAATATGTTATTATTCATTTTCAAAAGCTTGAAAGTACAAAATTTGCCACAGATAAACATCGGCATAGTGGAATACTCAAAATATCTTTATCAATTTTGCACCTGTCTAATAACCTCACTAATCTATGTAGTTTTATTCACTTAAGCACCCTGCAGTGCTTATTTAATGAATACACTATCGCATCACGATCCCATTTCTTCAGTTTTCATCAGTATAGGACTGTATGATTTGTGTTCTCAGAGATATGGGGGTTACCACAGTATGGATTCCATCCATCCAGGTTAGGCTTCCAAAGAAGTACCCAGTATTTACTTGATGGGCAGTAGAGACAGTGACCTTGAATGAGATTCTCTTAGTGATAGAGTTGAAAACCAAATTGTCAGGTTCGACTGCAACATTTATGCCACTTGGAGGATCAATCCTGGCTTTGTATGTGGAGTTAACAGGACCGACATTTGTGACAGTTCTAGTGAGTGTAACAGACTTCCTCAGGCTTGGAATGGTAATAGAAGGCACATTCACATCCAGAATGGAGGGTTTAATACTGGGGCATGTTCGTGTTTTTTCTATAACCAGAGAGATTGATGAATCATTATAACCAACTGCACAGAGGTAATGAATATAGTCATCTGTGTCCATGTCATATAAAAGACCAGGTTGTGCAGCTTTGTCAGCGTTCACAAGACCACCTCCATAGTCAAATGGGTCTGCCAGCTTCCTTGGTGAACCCTCGGCGAAGATGGGCTCTCCATATGGGTCAGTCTTCCATGCTGCAATGTTTCATCATTTTACAGTTATCATGTCTGAGGGAATTTGAGATTTGAGAATGAGTTGGATATTCACTGATGTTGTAAATTTCATGTACCTGTTGTGACAATGGCTGATTTAATAGCAGCAGGAGACCAATGAGGGTGCAGTGCTTTGAGAAGAGCCACGATTCCAGCGACATGTGGAGCCGCCATTGATGTTCCGGATTGCAGTGAAAATCCATTAGAGTACATCGGATCTGCAGGAGCTCCAGCAGCCAGTATACCGGCACCAGGTGCTGCAATATCAGGCTGTTTATCACAGAGTAAAGTTCTTGTGAAAATAATAGAACTTCATCTTGAAGAAGCTTCATTTTTACCATGATTTATTGTCAAAATGAAGAAGGAACAAGAATATTATACCTTAAGAATTGCTGGAGCAATGGAGTTAGGCCCTCTAGCTGAAAAGTGAGCAACCTTTGTTGCAACAGGTCTACCAATCAATGATTTGGAGGTACTTATTTTTACGATTGGAGATCTACAACAAATAAGAAAGTTGCACAATGTTACCGAAAAACTTATTGATGATGGATGATGCTATTGTTTATGATGAGTTTTGTTGAATGTTGATAGTCATACCTCGTAGAACGAATGTAGAACAATATCCGAGACCCAAGCTCATGGTCTACAATGACATATGGACAATCAACACCGCTAGGAACCCAGATGTTACCAGGATTACTAGCAACAATGACGCTAACTCCACCAGCTTGTCTCACAGCTGATACAGCATTCGCAGCTGCAGCTGTAGTTAGTCCAAAGCAGAGAACTGCTTTTCCCTTCACTGAAGTGTCATTAATTGATAGAGTATCACAGTAGCTGTTATTGCATAAAGCAAAAGTCAAGAAAAAGATCACTGAAACAAATCCAAATAAAACAAATATGTAATTTTACCTGTTTGCTGTAATCGTGCCTGCAGGGGACTCTTTATAAACCAAACTGATAAATCCAATTTCTTGTCCAGTTAATATGGATTGTCCCTACAAAAATTACCAAATGTTTCATATAATGTGGAAGTTTCTGACAAGATCATATTATATCAAAGCATTTTGCTTTCTGTGACAAGGTAGGTACGGTCTATGCTTACAACTATGGTCTCGTTGTTCCCAAGTGTAATGGATGTAGGAAAGGCGCGGTCTACACTGGAAGCAGCAACTGTTAAAATCCACGGAGCTGTGTTTGATATTGTCTGTGCTAAAGGATAATTGGTATTTCCACCAGCACAAATGACAGGAATGCCTTTAGCCACAGCATGAAATGAACCAATGGCAGCCACATCTCGTTGGTCAACATCTGAAAAAAGAGGAATAGTGGGGCTGCGTCCTAACGAAACCGACAACAAATCAACTCCATCATTTATGGCTTCATCAAACGCCTGCAAAAAATCAGCTGCTGCACAACGTTCTGTGCCTGGGGATCCCCAGCAAACCTTGTAAATAGCTAAGCGAGCTTTGGGCGCACCACCTCTTAGTACTCCAGCTGCCAGGCCATTGTAACTTGCATTGCGAACAAATGAGCCTGCTGCAGTTGAGGCAGTGTGTGTGCCATGTCCACTGGCATCTCTAGGAGAAAGGTATTCTGCATATGCAGAAATATTAAATAGTTTTGGAGCTGAAGCTCGGAAACCATCAATATACCATTTGGCTCCTATCAGCTTTTTATTACAGGTAACTGTGCCGTGAATGCCATCTCCAGAAACACAGTGACCTTTCCAATGGGTTGGAATCGGACCTAGACCTTCATCATCGAACGCTTCTGACTCTGGCCACACTCCTGTGACCATTGCAAGGCTATTAGTAACAATTTCCTGGGCATATTCATGTTTTCATTTGCGAGAAACAATTAGAGTCAGCAAACCTGTGTCAAGGATACCGACAATAACTCCATCTCCCATGGCTGTCTTGTGCAAGAGATTATTGGCAGAACTAGAAGAGAGGCCCAGGTAGTCCCAACTCCTAGTTGTTTGTACAGTGTAAAAATGATTGGGGAAGACATGGACTACTCCAGATAGGCCTGAAGAAAAAAATAATGATGCTTCTCTGTCACTTCAGGAAAATTTATAGAGACTTATACAGTAAAATCTGAAAATACCCGCAATCTGTTCAGCTTGAGAATTGGTAAGCTTGGCTGCAAACCCAGAAAATCCGTGCCTGTAACTACAAACCAATGAATCCAGGGCAGCTTCTTTGCTGCAGCAGAGATCACCCAACAAAACGTCATGAACAAAAATTTAGCAAAATCCTCAGCATGAAAAGGGCTTCAATCAAGTCACTGGGCATTTACGTAAAATTCATCCGATATACCTTCCAACAACTGATGCCAACATTTGATGGTGTGATTCAGTGATGAGGTCTGGATCATTATAAGGTCTTTTGCCCATATAGACTATGAACACCTACCAGCAAATGTGATATCAGTGAAATTCAGAATACTAAAAGTAATCAGCAGATGAAACTATGTGAGAAATACTTACATTGTTGTGAGCACTAACTGGTGCAACGAAGCTGCTATGGCCATTCACAATCAACAGAAAGCTGAACAACACAAATAGCAAAAATCCCATTCTGTTTTTGTTACTTGGGTTAGTGAATTAAGACAAGGGGTGTAGCTTGTTGAGATTTATGAAACTCTACCATTAAGTCAAGAATCCATATAAGGTTGATTCTTATGACCCGCCAATTTCTTTGAACTTTCTTGTCAACCGGTACATAATTCTTCACCTTCTCCGTCACTTTATTACTTGATTTGTATCATTGATATGATGCTTTTGGAACGTTGTTTAGGACTCTTTTTGATCTAGCCACGTACTGATAATACTTTTACTGTTATGTCACTGGAAAAATGACTACTGACTTGGAAGTCTTTTTAAGTGGAACAGTAAACAGCAGAATTTAACCCAACTCTCTTATCATAGAGTCCGCTACAAATCCCTGAATTTTTACTCAACATCCATTGAGGACCTCGAACTTTTCTTTCTCACCTATTAGACACATCAACTCTTAAAAACGTGACATTTAAACCCAACTAAACAAAAAATGGCAGATAGAAACCATGTGAACTGACCGATAGAATATGGCGCCGCATATGAGGTAACAGAACCAAACCAACTAACCAACCCAAGCTCACCAAACCTGCTAACCACTATCATCTCACAAAATCAAAAACAGAAACACAAACCACCATCAGCAACAATAACAATTCCATCTTTGAAGAACACAGATTATTATTAGTTAATAAAATGGTCTAAAATCAAAGATCGCAGCCAAGTTTGTAACGTTGACGTATAATCAAACACCCTTATAGTTGTAAATATTGGGCGAAAGTTAAATCCCCATCTACCATAGATGGGTCTCCACTTAAAATCAAACAGGGATAGGCTAAACATGCCAAATAATATGAGGTTCAGGTGAAATCAGATTTAGATCATGGCCACTTCTTTAAAGATTTTCTTGAGCGACTTGAAACCGACACCTCGAACTTCATATCATATCAGAACCAAAAATTCACGGTGTTGGCTTCAAGAAAATCATTAACAAATGGCAGCAGAACCGAAGCTTCTTTTCTTGTTTGCTTCATTCCATCCTCTGCAGGCTTCTCTCCTTTCCAGTGGATTAAAACTAATTACACAAATCAACCAAGCAAATCAACTACTCGTCCAAGAAAGGATCATAACTAATTACGGATCGGTGAGAACGAGAGTGAAAGACGGGAACCTCTTCGAAATTCGTCGCCATCACTCTCTGCATTGTAATTGTACGGACGCCATCTTCTGTTGATGCTGAACTTCTAACCCATCTGAGTATATAATGGAAGCCTCCGCATTATCGATTACTTCTTGACGAAGACGAAGGTTGAAAGCGGCGGAGGTTGTGGTTCAGAACGCTTTTGGGTTTCTAGAGGAGGTTTTATTGAACCGATTTCGTTTAACCGACCTGACCAAAACCAAAACCAAACCGAATACAAAATGGTAATCAAAATTTACAAGATTATATTTTCTTTTTCTTTTTCTTTTTCTTTTGGCTAGCGCAAAATTATTTTTTTTCAGAGCAGTGAAGATACTACTGGCAAAACGTTAAAAGTAAATAAATTGACAAGCTTATTTTGATTCTTGATTTGAAATATTAGGAAGAAAAATTCAATTTTGCCTCTTGATTTGAAATATTAGGAAGAAAATTTCAATTTGGCCTCTTGATTTGAATTCAACATTCCAACAACAAAGACTTTAAAAATTTCTACAAGTTCCTTTGATGGTGACCTCATAAAAAGTTTCTGCTTCATCCAATTTTCATTTGATACACATTTTGTTTTTATTTCATGCACACAGCACATTATTAAATATTTTCATTGACACCAGGTTCTTTAATTGTCATCAGTATAGGATTGTATGATTTGTGTTCTCACAGATACAGGGATCGTCACTGTATGCACTCCATCCATCCATTTCAGGCTTCCAAAATAGTATCCTGTATTGACTTTGTGGGTAGTAGAGACAGTGACCTTGAAGGAGATTGTTTTAATGCTGGAATTGAAAACCAGAATGTCAGGTTTTACTGCTTCAGTTATTCCTGATGGAGGATCAATCCTGAATTTGTAAATGGAGTTGACAG
>CAODLS010990270.1:0-14443 GCA_948243855.1 Flueggea neowawraea | reverse complement strand
CTTCTCTGTGATTTTCTTTGGTTCTCCTTGCTTCTACAACGGATCTAAAGGTAAGAATCTTCCATTAATCTCTTCTTTTCTTTGATTTGCGTTGCATTTTGGGCATTCTAGGGTTCATGCTTCTTTTATTTTGTAAAGCTCTGTACCAGATTACTGTGAGGTGTTGGGTTGTATGTATACTCTGATATATTTGTTGTATTTGATTTCACCAGAGTATATAGTTTGTATACATTTGGTTTATATTTATATATTGAGTTATATATAAATTGTTTTAACTATAAAAATGTTTTCCAATAAACGTTTTGGAAATTAAATGATGGGTAGAATTTCTGAATCTCTGGAAGGCTTGTGCGGGATGGGTTGGGCTTCCATAGACGGTCCGCCTCGTATGCCGGTCATGGTCCCGAGAATGGGTCGTGACAGATATTGTACTGTGGCATTATTGAATATGTATGCAATGCATGACCTAACTCACGTCGATGTCAGAAATGCTATTTCGATCGAAGATTTAACGCTCTCGCATTGAAAAAACAAATATTTTGTAAAATTACAAAATGGTTCCTCAAATTTTGCAAAATTACACTTTAATCCCTAATACATCAGAAAATTATAAATTAGTTCTCAAACTTTTTAAAAATTGTAATTGAGTTCCATAAGTAGTCAAAATTCTCAAATTTATCACCAAACTCTCATAAATTGCAAATCTATCCTTAAACCCTCAAAATTACAAATCTGACCCCAAACATGCAAAATATCAAGTTCAGTCCTTGCGGCAGAAAGCTATCCAAAACCACCCAAAGCCTGAATCGATCAAAACTCGATGTTTCAATCTGCTCAAACCAACTCTATTCAACCTTAGAAACACAAATCTATAATTGGTTTCATCAAAACAACTCAAAATCATCAAAACTCTACAAAAATCGGACCAAACCCTAACCCATTTCGCTTAATCCCTTCCAATCTCATTTCCAAACCAAAACCCATGCATTATCAAGTCTAATCTATCATGCTCTAACAGAAATTAACTTAGAATCCTCCAAAAATTTGTTCAAAATAAAAATTTCCTCACAAAACCGTCACAATCCTTAACCCATTTAATAACTCATCAAATCTCTTGATTCCAAGCAACATTTATGTTTACCTAACCTCAAATAATCATAATCTACAACCTACAACAACTGTTTCAATAGAATCATTCGAATTCAGAAACCCTAAGCAAATTCGGCCTAAAGAGAATTTCAGAAATTAAATGCATGAAATGGGTGGAAAGGAATGATTGGAACTTGAATCTTACCTCCATAGATTCTTAGAAACATTGGGAAAGTAATAAGGATGAGAGAAGATCGATTTGAGAGCGAGAGAGAGTGAAAAATTAGGAAGAACGATAAAGGGGTCAGGTTCTGGGTGTTTAAACACCCACAGATCGAAACACACCGTTTCAGTGAAAAACAAAGGCAACGTATGTCATTTTAGTTGTAACGTACATCTTGAAAACATACAACATACGTCCCTTGCCCTCCACGTACGTTATTATGCATCCAAAAGCTACTGTGCTGAGAATTTCAACCACAACGTACATCGCAATATAGATAACGTATGTTTTGGTATCTCAACGTACGTTATCTATTCATTACATACGTTGTCTGGATTTTTTTCCAGATAATATCCGTTAGCAATACACGTAATGTGCGTTGCGTGGCTTCAGCCTACATTTACTTTTCTCGCTTTCTCACATGCATCGGACCATTCCTGGGGTTGACCACCAGTCAACCTAAAAAACATTACATTATTAAACATCAATTCAACATCCCAAACATCCAAAGATCATCCCAAATCAAAATTGAATGTGATTCAAATGGAATCTAACAAAGTACAACAGAAGATCTTATAGAAATTAAATGGAGTGCTACAGAGAGCTTGATTGGAACGGTTGGGGTATTACATTTTACATTGCATTTTATGTATATTTAGTATTATAAATTGGTGTTATTTCTATCTTTTTATGTATTGTTTCTTCTTTAGTGTTTTAGGTAGAATGTTAGTGAAACATGAGGATTTGAAACTGTTTTTGATGTATTATGGCGCTGATTGAATTATCGTGTGACTACGCCATAGTAGACACGTTGAAGTTCTAGACTATTGGGCCTTGGTTTTTTAGCCTCTTGGATGTCTTGAAGGGTTGCTAGCTCAATTTTGTTTTTGGATAAAAAAAATTAACATTATTATTATTGATTTTAGCTATTTAAAAAAAGGAAGTAGGTTTTCATTCACGCACAGCTAGGGGAAGCCACCATTCTTCATCTTTTGTGGATTTATTCTTCTATCATGTGTAACTAAACCTCTTTCTAATTAATGTATTTTTGAAGTTCAATCCATTATAGTTGTGAGACTTTTGTTTTAATTGTTATAAAGCATTTCGAATATTCAATCAATTTCTATGCCTTAGTTCTTTATCATTATTTATGTTGATTGCATGATTCGGCCAGTTGTGTAATTGAATATATAATATATTGTTATTTAGGATTGATAGTGCATCACATTAGTCCTAATGTAGGTAACGAATAACTTGAACGTATGTGGTTGGATATTATTCATTGTTATGGAACTGAATAATCTGGTTTAAATAATTTACGACATTTTCGACTTCACTGTCTAAGATAGGGGTCTCTTTGGCTCTTACTGCTACCATAGATTAAACCTTATCAGGGCATCCCGGGGGTTGTCTAGTGGCTAGGAAAATAGTCTGGAGGGTGTCCTGATGCTATCGATTAAGTAAGAAGAGATCGGTTAGTTGAGTGTGACACCGTCAACTATAACTCTATCTATTTGAATGTTTGATATTGATCTTTAGCATCTGTGATCAATTGATTGAATTGAACGAAGACATACCTTGGCTAGGTGTTATTATTATTGATTTCCTCTTGATTGCATTTCAATTCTCTTTTCTTTAATTTATTGTTTTTATTTGTTTTGATATTCAATTTTTGTTCTCTACGTCATCTTGTTTATGTTGTTGTCTTTTCTTTCAAATAAATAAACTTTACTAATCTCTATGGACTCGACCCTGCTCACTACTATATACATAGTCTTTATTTTTGAGTAGAAATTAATTTGTTGGATTGACGTCCCCAATACATCGTTTAATTGATCTAATCATACCAACCAAAATGATTCTTATATCATATTAATTAGTGAAACGAAAACATGCCTTTTATATTTTGTTGTTACTTATGTGGTGCCTTAATGGTTGGCTCCTAAGGCACATGCACTGGCAATAATGAACCTATTTATAGCCAAAATATGTCTATACAACCATTAAGTAAAGTAGAGAGATGTTGTGCAACGATTACTAGCCGTTGTTGAAAGTGATGCATCTTGCAGCTTTTCTATCGGGCAACTTTGCGTGCATAATCCTTTTGCTGCATGTGCATTTTGCCTGTAGAATGCATAATATTCTTCCATTTCTCAATAGTTTGCCTAACTTTAGTAATAAAGTGAGTAACACACTATTTTAACAATCCCGAGAGCTTTCTCAACTTTCAGCATAAGCAAGAACTTACGTCTGCAATTTTGTCTTTAATCACTTGTGTGTTCTGATCAAACTGTGAAATGAGAAGTGTGTTGGGGGTGAATTGGTTTTCCAAAAATAAAATTTTAGTGTTTTTGTATTTGCTTGGTGTCGGCCCAAATAGCAGACCAAGAGAAATGAGAAGTGTGTTGGGGGTGAATTGGTTTTCCAAAAATAAAATAACATTTGTAAATTCTTTGCAAAAATGAAAATGCTAAGCAATATAACAATATAAGCACAAAATAATATAATGTAAAGAACTTAGGGAAAGAAAGAAATCGAGGCATAAGCTTGTAAAGAAGAGAGAAAACAACACAAGCGGTTTATAACAGTTTGGCCAAACTGTGCCTATGTCCACTACCTAAATTTCTCACTTAGGATTTTTTTCAGTTCACTATCTTTCTCCTTGAAAATAGTACAACCACTTACTTCGCGGGGGCAAGTTCCCTCATACACCTCAAACTTCATGGGTGTTTGAGAACTGTTACAACCTTCCTAACTTACTGGTGTTAAGAGACTTTAAACACTCTTAACAAAATTACAGAAATGAGTAATAAACTCTCTCACAACTTAATTTCAAAAACTAACTCTACACAAGTATATTGACAAAATCGAGAAAGAAATAAGCAAACATAGATCAATACTTTTTGTTTCCTTGAGCTTTGTGAGGCCTATTTATAGCCAAAAAAGTTTGGAACTGTTGTGAGACAAATACTAGCCGTTGAGACACAAAATAAATAGTAACCATGCATATGTCACATCACCTTGCCTATGTAATCAAAAACCTTATGTACGTAACCATGTCTGCATTTCCAGCTTACATATGTAACACTGCAGCTTACGTATGTAACACCTAATAAGACTTCAGATTGCATATGTAAACCTTCTCTTGTGTACACAATTTTAGCATTTTAAGAATCCAATAGCTTCTGTCCATTTCGATGCCTACTTTTACGTATTTAAATCAAATCCTTGCGTATGTAAACCCTTGATTACGTGCTTAAGCCTTGAGTACGTAATGCCGTTGCTTCTTTAGTTCAAGTTGACAGCGTAAATTGTTCTTTCCGTAGAAGTTTCAATAGAACTTCTACTTCCTGCATAGTTTAATTTATAACACCTCATTTTAATATTTTTGTGCCTCAACGTTTTCGGTCCAACTTTCACTTGCTAAAGTCTTTTGAGTCTTCATACTTACTACCCAAATCTCTTTAGAACTTACTAAGAAGACACATAAAAAAGAACATTTATATTGAATTCAACTTCGGCATAGAGAAATCCATCAAGCTCATGAATCATTCTAGTTCAATTAGCCAATTTTAACTTATATCAAACATGCAATTTAAATCCAGTTTTACAAAATTATTGTTTATCATTATTTGTCATCATCAAAATATTTTAAATAAGATATGAGGTCAACACTTGGTGGTATAAGCATTGTGCCTGATACATAGAAGACCACCAAGCCATGAAATTTGAGGAAAGGCTAGAAGAGGGACGCGCTTCACTGATAATGCAATAATCCAAAGGCTCAAGAGAACTAATGATGTGGAGAAGCTCGCTTTGTCTAAATACTTTCCTGTGCCTAACTTGATAAAAAAAAAGCCTAAAGATTTCACCTGGAAGTCCTTACACTAAGCCAAAATGTTTGCACAAAAGTGAGGGAGATAAATCTTTAAATAAGCGTCCCAACACCATTGGGCCTGATAAAATATTCCCACTAAGTCAGTGTTTAGTAGGTGTTCCATCTAAGTCGCATTAGAGAGGGATGAGAAGTAGGCTTATGTCATTACCATTATAAGAAAGAAACATTCTAGGAGCAGTTTGAGGCATCAATAGAAGTAATTGACCACCATCTCCCAAATGTGGGCATTGGAGTTGGTAGCAATAGAGATGCCAGGACGACTCGCCAAAAAAGCAACAAAACCATAACTATATTATGCAAAAGGTGCCAGAAATTAATACACCAAAAAGGTCGCTCATCCATCATTTTGGACATCCTTCTGTAGAAATGGCCAAGAGCATGGTCCCTGGAGAAACCTTATGCTTATAAATTAGAGCTTTGATCAACTATAGTAAGGCGACCACCATATAGACAAAAGATGCACTTGCAAATTAATACCTAAAGGAATTATAAATTATATTATTTGGACTCAATCTTTGATTCTTATATGCAATATCAGTCACCTAAAAGCAAGTACAAAGGTATTAATCTTATGTCACACTCAATCAAAAATTACAAAAGCCTCTTTGGAAAAATAAACGAAGTAAAGTACTTGAGAGTTGGTCCTAGCCTTGGTGCATTTATGATGTATGATAAATTTATATGAACGTTCAAGCATTAATAGCTAGCATTTTGGCCCTAAGTATGCCTAATTGTCCATGAATTTATATTATTTTTGTGTTTTCTGTAGGTGAATGAAAATGCATGAAATGTCATGAAAATAGCATGAGAAAGAGTTCCCAAAATAGGCCTAAGCGATGGAACGAAATGGAGGATAAATTGACTCAAAATGAGCAATATTTATTGTTACATTCTGCGATCATGACCATGATGAGAGGGTGTGATAAGCAACCAAAGTGTCATTAGACGAGAAGTGAATTATGGTCATGATGTTGACAGTGATCATGACCATGACACCATCACGACCACCAATCACGGCCGTGATGAAAGGAGTGACCAAAGGAGCAAAGTTGTCAACAATCCAAAAGCAAATCAAGGTCACGAGCAAGACTGTGACCAAGGCCGTCATCCAATCACACTTATGGGTAACGACTGTGAGGAAGAAGAAGTTGAGGTTGTGATTTAGTCACACCTTGATTCACGATCGTGATCATGAATGTGATGATGCTCGTGATGTCCTAAAGAGAGAGAAATTGGTGACAAATAATGACAACAAAAGTGTGGACCTAAGCACATGCAAAGGGCATTTTTGAAAGGATGCTACTAGGGTTTGTGGGGGACCAAGAGGACTATAAATACATCTCATCTGCTCCATTTTTTGGAACCTTGGACACACACACACATTAAAGAAGAGAATTATTCTCTTATCAATTTCCAAGGAAGATTCAAGGCATTGAAGGGAATAAAGAATAGGATTGAATAGGGATTTCATCATCCATTGAGAGAAGCTTTATTATTTCCTTTTCTCTTTCTTTGTTTAGAATTATGTTTAGGATTTCTATTTCATGCTTTATAAAAATGTTAGCTTAAACCCTTGTTAGGGTATTAGAGATGTAGACATTGGATTGATGTTGCTTTGATGAACGATTATTATGGGTATTGTGTTTTTATTGCTATATTTGTTGTTAATTGTGCTTTTATTGCTAGATCTATTGTTGGTGATGATTTTATGACTTGTTATTAATTGCATGATGTTGTGCTTGGCTACCACAATGTTGTTTTTAAGAAGCCCAAGTGAAAAATCGAGAGATGAAGCATGGATTAGGTCAACAAGCATAAAACTTGTTGAGTGTTAGAGTAGAGATACTTGATGCCTACAAGGTGTTAGATGAAATTCCTCTATGATCCTAATAGACCTAATTTGGCTAGGTGAGGCCGAAAGGACCTACTTAAAGAGTGTAGGCAAGACTTAAGTGACCTTAAGATAGGCCTTGAGTGATTCATGTGGAGAGTGCACTCACATCTATTTCTTAAAACCCATTTTCATTTATTTGGCAACTAAATCCTTGTTTTCATCTTGAAAGCCCTAATGGTTTTTTTATTATTGAGTACTTGTGTGTAATTTCTTGCTTGCTTTTATTTACAAAACCCCAAAAATAACCATTTGATAATTTTATTTGCTTTTTCTTTCTTATTTGACCACAATTAGAAATGTTCTATGTGGATTTGACACCCTAGGAATACTCCTTAGGTCTTTATTATTACAATCGATTATTGTGTAGTTGTAAGAAGCCGATCAATTTATCTATATCAATGTCATCACCTTCTGCCACTATTTCACTCGGAATTTTGTGTCTAATGATTTTTTATGCCGATGATGGCCACCGCATATTGAAGGGTAATAGACATAGTCACATGAGGAAAAATGAAAGAGTTGCGGCTAGGTGACTAGGTGTTGGATAACATATAGGGAAAATGCAGTGGAATTTTTTAGAATTTGACACATTATCAATCACCAAGATCCATGTAAGCAATCGATACATGCAATAAAGAAGGAGTTGTGAATGCTTATCTCATAAAAGAATCGAATAACTGTGTAAGAACACGATTGAGTCATAAACTTGTTGATCCTTTTCATGTTCGACCAGCCACTACACAACACCAAAAGTATGGTGTATCTATTGGTATCCACACCAATTTGGTCCACAATCATGGCTAGGATTTTATGGCTTAGGATTGGGTTTGAATCGGTGGGCTATGAACACTTTTATATAGCTAGGTGTTTAGAGCTTTTGGCAAGAAGAAGGACAACAAAGGCATCAACGTTTTGCTCTTCCTATGAACGAATTAGGCGGACAAAAATTAACTTAAAAAACCCTTAAATACCCTAGTCCAAATAGGGTTAGCATTTGCTAAACACCTCCTACAATATCTCTATGATTCTAGCCTACATCAAGTAAGATATCTTCCTATCTTATAGGAAGATATTCCAAATCCTTTTATAACTCCTTATGGACGACCAAAAACACTTTATTGGAAGCAAATTAAACTCATTCTTACACTAGTAATGGGGTTAGTAAACCCTAATTAACTTGGGCTTGATGGGCTTTGAGCTTCTACCCATTAAACAAGCATAAGCACAATATTTGCAAACATGTTGCAATATATATCCAATTCCAAAAATGATTTGTATTTTATTTATTTATCTAATAATTAAATAAACATGGAGAATCCTAATTTAATTAGGACTCATCCCAAGATGTCCTTAATCAAATCAAGACTACTCACTATTGCACTCTGAACCTTTAGTACTAATACTAACTAGTCGAACTATTTTTTGTCGTTTCTCAAATTCTATTCATAATAGGAATCCTAATTGCATTATGACTCTCAACATTGAGAATGAAGCAAGTGTTATGATTAGTTCCATTGAAAAATAAGACAATCATTAGTTTCTATTTTAGAACTCATCCTAGTTACAGTAGGACTCCCATTTCGATTAGGAATCCTAGTCAAACTAGGACTCTTATATGAAATGAGACTTTCGGGTTTCTAAATTAATTAGGTATCATCTTAAGGTATCCTATACATTTAGGTCACCTCTTCGGGGATGTTCATCCATGCGTCAAAATAGGAATCCTAGTCAAACTAGGATTGCTCACTAGAACATTATTCATCTCATGAATAACCTTATCCCTACAACATGTTATTGTGTGTGACCATCAAGGCCCTCATTCACGAGGGTAGTAACATAGTATTTGACTCCTAAATTACTAGGTAAGATTGGGTCCTAGCTATCCATCATTGTCACGACTTGTTTTCAGACCATGACCGGCGTGCAAGGTGGACCATCTGTGGGAGCCATGTCCATCACACACAAGCCTCGGAGATTAGACATTCTACCTAACTTATTGATTAAAACTGTTATCAAAACATTTGTAAAATATAATAACAATATATACTGAAATCATATGTATGTATATATAATAATTTATACAAAATTAAATCATAATATCATATTAGTATAAAAAAGTAATAAAGAGTAAGCGTAAATCCAAAAGTCAAAATAGATCTGGTAACCCAACAACATCCCGGTGTAAAGCTCTAACCAAAAACAAAAGGAGCCTGAACCAAGAGGGCACTCACTATCAATGGAATGCCTCACTAGGGGAAGGATGCCAAATGGTTGTTGAATGCTAAAAAGTGAACCTGAGAAATAAGATAAGAAATATGGAACAAGAAAAAGAATAAAAGGGTAAGAATTCCTAGTGAGAAAACGACACTCCAGAGCGGCACCATGCCTCATAAAAACTAGTTTTGAAAGCATTTCAAAATTTTCACAAGCAAATATAATTGTATATATGTATACACACTAATACTAAAATATAGTTTGAAAACTCATTTCGAAATCGTTTGCACTCAAAGCAAACAACAAGTAGAAATATATGTAATATATATACCATATATCGTATAACTAAAGTAGATATGGGACCTGAAATTGACTGATAAATATAATAATGGTGAACTCTGTCGTCAAACTGATACTGAGTACGTGTGTATGGCCAGACACGCGACTACCATAAACCTTGGTTACCAGGCCTTGACTATGCATTTGTATACCAAAGGCCATGTTTACCCTACACATCACAAATGCCCCATATATATATATATATATATATACACACACACTCACACCATATATATATATACACACACACACCATATATATATATAACTAGCACACATACTAAGTAAAAAATATTTTACAAAGAATATTTATGTACCTTATATAAATATTCAAAATCTGAAACTGAATTAATTTGCAAAAAATAATTATAATCCATATAAATATTACTTATCGAAAATGAAAACTGAATATTAATAATCACATAATCCGAATTATTAATTAGCCAAGCCATTATAATTCCATTTTCAGAGTAATGGCGAACATAGCAAAAACATATAATTTAAGTGGCACAGTCTATGTGCCTGAAGTTTTCATTTCACTCACCTGGTATCCAAAACTAAGGATCCAATCAAACACCACTAGTAGGTGGTTGATCCTGTTGATAAGCACAAGAAGTTGAAACAAATACAAACATTACTATTATCAGAATCAAACGTTGGTACTGTGGCGGTACCAAATTGATGATATACAAATGCAGATGCATATCCTTGGACGACGCTGAAATCCTACTTCAGTAAAAGATCTATTACTGTCGTCATAAAAATCGAAATCTACACGAAAAACTAGTTAGGTCCTTGAATTTTTATAAATTTATATTTTAGTCCCTGACCCTCGTAAAAATACAAAATGGTCCTCAAACATTTTAAAAATTACTATTAGGTCCTTCAAGTAGTCGGAATTTCAAATAAAGCTCTCAAACTCTCAAAATTTTCAAATTTAACCCCTAAACTTTTAAAATTCAAATCGGGCCCCTAATATGGAAAATAATTGAACTAGTCCCCAAGTACACAAATATTAGAACTGGTCATTGAGACATAAAACCACATGAAAAAGCCCCTAAGCCCGAAACACTCAAAACCCGATGTTCTAAACCATCCACATTCCCTCAAATCATCCCTTATAACCTAAATCCATCAACCATTACTTCAAACAACCACCAAATCACCTAAAACTGCCACCCATTTCGGACCAAACCCTAAACTCAACTAAAACTCATGAAATCCATTGATTCAAGGCTTGTTTCGTGCTATTCTAAGTCCTATCTAACCTATTCTAGCAACCCCAAGCATTGAATCATCAAGAATCATCCAAAAATTGAAAACCAAATTCAAGTCGTCCAAAATTAGATACAGAGATTAAACGCATAAAACGAAAGTTAATCAGAAGAAAAGACATGTTTCTTACCTCAAAAATGGACTAGGAACGTTGAGTTAGCAATGTGGGAGCATTCTGAAGTGATTTGAGAGAGAGAGACGAGAGAGAGATGAAATGACGAAGGGTCGGGTTGTTGAGTGCCTTTAAGGCGTTCTGCACAAAGGCAACATACATCTTAACTAGGGTCAACGTACATTGTCGGGGTCAAAACCACATTCAGTCGCTTCTGTTTCAAATACAACGTATGTTGTACAGGAACACAACGTAGGTTATGATCCAATTTAACATATGTTGATCATCTTGCAAATTTTTTAGATAACGTACATCGTGCTCTCATACCAATGTACGTCTTGACCCCTCCAGCTTCATACTTGATGTCTCTCACTCCCGAACTCGTTCCAAACCATCCTCAAGGTCCTTTAACCCTTAGCACTTCAAAATGCATGCGACCACCAAGATCAAACACCAAATCATCATCAAAATCATGTTGGAATAAGTAGAATATTACAATCATACCCCAAGTGAACTCGAGTTGTCATGGAGCAACTTATGCCTTTTATGAAATATTACTATGTAATTTGGTCCATTGTCATTTTGTGTCTCTTTGAGTATAGGGCATGGATAGTGTCAACCCCTATACTCAAAAGAAATCATCAATCACCAAGTTAAAAGAAACTATACCAAATTGATTCAACTTCCCAAGTTGCAACCAATTAGACCTTGGCCATGGATTTAAGTTCTCTTTACTCAATTGATGGCCCAATGAGACACTTTCCTCATATTACTAAGGGTGACAATCCTATCTCGATAACACACTACACTCAAATGTTTTGTTATGTAACCCAACCTTCCCCTTTTTAGCAACCTTAATCAGGTTACGTAGAATGGGATTAAAGTTATATGACCAGACATGAGCATGTCGTGGTGATCTCAAGTCAAATGACTTGTTACACCATCTTCCACAGTTTAGAGTTCTTCATTGACACTCAAGTAATCTACCACATGGTCTCTCAACAGCGGGCCAGTTCAGTACCCATATTAACGCTTAAATGTGCGCCTACACCTTTGGCCCAGATATCACATAACTGCTTTCCATAGGGAAATGGAACCAACTAAACCATGTAATAGTCTCTTTGATTGTTGACACCCAATATCAACAATCGTTGATTATGGATATTTAGATATAGTGTTCAAGTACTGATGTATTCCCGCCAGCCATGGCATACAAAGTATGTACCTAATATATCATAGACATCGTTTTGTTGATCTAATCATACCAACCAAGATGAATCTCCTATCATATTAATTAGCAAAATGAAAACATGCCTTTTATATTTTGTTGTTGTTACTTATGTTGTGCCTTTAATGGTTGGTTTTTAAGGCACCTAAACTAACATTAGGAACACAAAACCTTGTATAATACATTAAAGTACATTACCATATCCTATATGTAGTAAGCTGAATGAAATCATAAATGTTGATCGTAACCCATCCACAAGTAGAACCTGGGTGGTGTTGTCATTGTCCTCAAGAGATTTATTCCCACCAAGATAAAACAAGCCTTGTTTGAAACAACAGTAGGAAGCAATTGGAGCAATTTATAACTAACCCAGTAGTAGGAAGAAAATGAAGGTGAAGGGTGTATTATTGAACCTAATGGCTGCTGTATTTATAGGAAAAATTTTGAATGTTAGGGAAGAGAAAAATCTGGAGAGCTGCTGCAACTTTGGTGAAAGGTTGCTACAAATCAGGGAGAAAATCTAGGAAATGGGTTTTGATTATTTCAGATGTTGAAGAAGTCACAAAAATGTGACTTTGAATATTTAGCTGTAGAGGGGTCAAAAACACGTTTTTAACGTACGCTTCTGTCAAATTTAATTTAATACAATATGTGGGATTAATATTTGGGAGAAAAAACAAATTGGTGTATTAAACGAGCCAAGCCTCACGCGCAGGGGGTATTTGGCCCGTTTTCCCTTTGAAGCCCCGCTCATATGAGCACGAGAGCTCTTCTTTTCCACTTTACCATGTCCATTTAGTGTTTCTCAATATAAATATTATTGTCATGACCCATAGTCGGGCCCGTGACCGGCGTACGAGGCGAACCGTTTGTGGGAGCCCGATCCATCCCACACAAGCCTATGTGATCAGATATACTACCCGACTTTTCCAAATATATATTTAAAATATTTATAAATGAAATAAATCATATATATATCAAAATATCAACAAAAATGAAATCATCAAAGTAAACCCCAAAATACAAAAGTGAAGCCTAGTACCCCAACAGTAACCCAATGTGGAGCTCTAACGACATAGCATAGTAGAGTCCGGACGAGGGCACTCACTTAGTGAAGAAGCACCTCACTAGATCGAGGTACGGATCAGATGTTGTGCGTCCCAAAAATATCACCTATAAAAGAGGTATAACAAGGACAACAGAAGAAAAAAGGGTAGGATTCCCTAGTTAGGAAACGACACTCCATATTGCCTCATCCGTGCCTCAGAAGACTGGTTTGAAAGCCACCTTTCAAAATATCGCACACGTATATATATACCATATAATATACACATTATATACATAGTATATTTTTTGAAATTCGTTTTACCAAAACATTCATATGCATTCAGGCAATATATACATATACTTGTGCATTCATAATACGGGACCATATCAAAGAAATACCAGTGTAGACTCTGCCACCTGACTGCTAAATAAACGCGTATATCTGGTCGGATATACGGTCACCCCAAACCCTGGTGACTAGCGCCATAAACATACAATGGTATACCAAAGACTACATACTCCATAGTAGAGCGATAACATACAATGGTATACCAAAGACTACATACTTCGTAGTAGGGTGATAACTTACAATGGTATACCAAAGACTACATACTCCATAGTAGGATGTCCCCATATCAGTCTGATACATACATAGTATTTCACGTACAATCATGCAATGTCTTTTCCTTTATTCCATCATTTACAAAATGCTCTTGTATATATATACCCATATATACTTTATTTTCCATATCAAAACGTTAGTTAATAATAATCATATACCCAGATTATTAATTAACCCAATAATTATTAGTTCATATTTCATGTCAAGCCCAACATCTCAAAAATAGCATATACTCAATTTTGAAAGACACAGCCTATGTGTTTGAAGCTGTCATTCCACTCACCTGGTATCCAAAGCTGAGGATCCAGTCAAACTCCACTCATAGGTGGCTGCTCCTGCTGGCAAGCACAGGGAGCTATACAGATACAATAGACATCAAGATACGATATGATATAGTATTGTGGCAGTACTAGATGTATGCATGTAATGCAAATGCCAACTAACTATCGACGGCATCGAGGACTTATGCCAAAATACCCATACTTTCATTTAGATCTATACCC
>CAODLS010990114.1:0-25052 GCA_948243855.1 Flueggea neowawraea | reverse complement strand
TGGAATTGATTTGGAATATGATATATAAGTTATATCTTATATATCTGATTGGTTTGATTTATTCGGTCACATGACCGTTATGATTTTGGATTTAAATATATTATATAATGTTTTGGAGACGAGACACCTATGCTACGGGGTGTGTAGCCTTTGGTATACCAATGCATGTTATGGCCTAGCTATCGGGGTAGACGATAGTCATGTTGTTCTAACGAGGGCACATGATTGGATTATACCCAGCTATCAAGGTAGTTGATAGCCATGTTGTTCTGACGAGTGCACATGATTGGATTGTGGATTGGTGCATGACCCCAATCATTGATGAGGTGGTTGAGTAGTGACCCGGATCTCACCACACTATGTTTATGGTCCCTTATCCGTGATATATATTTTGAATCTGATATTTATGGAATATGTTTCGATAAGATATGATTTTAAAAATAATACTATTAGTATTATGATGCCTACAAGGCAAAGTTTTGATTATGAAGTTTTGAGAAAAAATTATAAAGGTTTTGAGTTCTGTTTTTGAAACAGTTAGTAACAGATTTAAGAGAAAGGGTTTTCGGGAGTTTTGGTTTATTTTAAGATGTTTTGTTTGAAACCTTTGTTATGGCAAAAATGTTTTCAAAAGAATCTTGTTTGGGTTTTAAAACATTTGAGTTTTAGCTATTTTGGAAAATAAGGCCTACATGGCAAAGTTTTGAACACTAATAAGAGTTTTGATAGAAGGATTTCGTGCATGTTGTTTGCTTTGGTTGCAAACAATTTCGAAATGTTTTCGTGGAAACTATACTATGTATATAGTGTATACGTATGTATACCTGTCGTATACTACATGTGTTAGTTTTCAAATGGTTTTCAAACCAGTCTTTGTGGGGGCACGTATGAGGCGATCTGGAGTGTTGTCCATCACCACAGGGTTTGACCCTTTTTCTTTGTTTGTATTGTACCGGTTATTATCATCTTGCAGGTGACGCTTCTGTATTATGTTCAATGGCAGTTGATACTCAGTGAGGGGTTTTGATGTTGCAGTCAGTGCCCTTTTAACCGGACCCATTAGTATGATTTGTTAGATGCTCCACACCGGATTCCTGTTGGAGGTGTTTTCAAATGTTTTAATTTGAAAAAAAATTTCGCACTTAATATTATATATGTTTTGTTTTTAATAAACAAATATTATACTTTTATTTGTTTTTCATATTTCTTTAAATATGATATTTGGGTAGAGTTCTGTATTATGGAGGCTTGTGCGGGATGGGCCGGGCTCCTATAGACGGTTCACCTCGTACGCCGGTCATGGTCCTGGGAATGGGTCGTGACACTTTGATTCTTCTAAATCCCAAGAGGTTACATAGGCAACTTAATATAATTAACTTCAAACCCTTCTTTTTTTTTTCCACTTGTATTAATTCAATTGTACTTGTATTAATTTACTTGTAATTATTGTTGTAATTCTAAAAAAAATATACACAATTGTACACTAAATGAATAGTATTGATAGCATTTTTAAACTTGAATGAAAATGATTTATATCTTTATTTTTTATTTATAAAAATTCCCTCCATATTAAAAAGAAATATAGTTACTATTTAAAAGAAAATATCTTTACTAAAGTAAAAAACGGAAAGGGATAAAAATTGATTACAAAATTAATTAAAAATAAATAAACGGGCCAAATTGAAATCGGAACCATCACTTAGACCAGTAAACCAGAAACCGGCACGAACCGCCCCAAACCGTGGAGACATGGTCCTGTTCAAGTTCAACCCTTGGTTGAACCTGAACTTCACGTGGCTATTTCTATTGAGAGTGTTATTGTTTGTTGTGGTTGCCAAGTCCCGAGTTGATCGAAAGATGTCGTTTCGAGGACTGAATTGATCATACGGCTGTCGTTTGGTAAGAGACCGTATAAAAAAAAGACGAATAATGTGTTTGAAAGATTGATTGTTCTGTTTGTACTAAATTTTAAGAAGACGACATGTCGTCCGCAAAGACACCCGTGATACTGGATTAACTCATAACTATGCATTAGGCCATGAATAATTATTCTATTCTTCTTCTTTTCCAAAGAAAGAAAACGAAAATCTATTCAATTTTACTTCTATATAATTACTATTTAGTTCACAGTTAACAATCGGCTAATTGGGTGATTTGCAAAGCAATTAAGTGAAACCAAAGTAATGGTAGGACATCAACAAGCGCTTTGGGACTCTTATCGTACAGGGAGTGGGATATTTCAATTTGTTATATTGTTAGAGCGCACAAAAATTTGTGTACATCAATTAACTAGGAATGATTTTAGAGATCATTTTGTTGATTTTCATTAGTTTGCCATTATATCGAATTACGTCTTGAGATAGATTTATATCGATTATTTTCTAGTTTTTCTACTCTTTTTTTTCATTAGGTCAGTCTAACTAAGATGATTAAGTCTATCTAGTTAAATTAACTGTATATGAGATTTTTTTTGTTGGCAAAAAAAATAGCGGTATGATATGAATAATTTTTTTCTATAATTTAAAGATTGCAAAAACTCCTACAATTTTTCCTTATTAAAGTTCAATGTTTCCTTTTAAAATTATATACTGTATAATTTATATTTAATTAATTAAAAGTATTAATTAATTTTGAATCAGAAATTATACAGCCTAATAAAGAAATATAATACCTAATGAATCAAACCTAAACTTTAGAATCGATAATGAACGCAATTAATGACTTGAACTAGTTTATCAAGTGGCAAACAAAAGAGAGAGAGCTTGTAATGAAGACACACAGCAATGAAGGTGAGTTGAGTGAGAAAGTGAGAAGTGCCATTTGGTATATGGCATCCTCCTCAACATTCGAGGTTGAAGAAAGGCCGCCCCAACTCAGACTCGGACTCATGTGGTCCATTCCTCTCTCATGCCTCGCCACCCCATCTCCTTCTCATTCATCGCTTGCTGCCATTCTCCGCATTACCCATTCTGAAATAATCACTCATTATTCTCCTTCAGTATTATTTTAATCCACATGCTCTCTTTCTAGTGCGTTTTAGATTATGTCCAACAATGTTTCTCTTCTTATACTTCACAAAATATTTTATTTTATTTTACTCTCTATCTTAATTTATCTCAAAATATATGCAAACTCCAACAACACTTCTCATTTCGCTCGCAGAGCCAAGATAAGGAGGTTGTTGAGAATGCTTTAATAATAAAATTTAACCACCAGCATCAATAGCCATTTTATTTAATTTTGAAAAAAAGAAAAAATAAATTGAAGAAAAAAGAAGGAAAAAATAAACAATAAAATATTACACAAAGCCAGTTTTGGCTCCATGAAAATAACGAGACATTGTTGCTGTTTTAACAAATTTGTGGAAGGAACAATATTCGTAGGAGGCTGTTAGAGCAACAACACAAGGTCATACTCCTAAAATTTTGAGGAAGGATTATGTTTAAAGAGTCTATTAGATATACTCTAAATTAAGTCAATTTTAGTAGGGATGAATCTAAAGAAGGTCTCAAAGAGTCTTGTGATATTAACATAAGATTTTCTCTCCTATACTAAATCACTTTGAAATATATTATATGAATATATAGTATTAAACTCTCCACTATTATTTTATTTATTGTCAAAACCCGAAATAAATTAAATTTTGAATCTGTCACTACTCGTCTATATATTTGTCAATTCTAATAATGACTAATACAACTGAAGTAAAAATCGACACTTTTTAATATTTATCACGTATATATGTCTTTAATAAAAAAAAACACACATGCACATATATATATTTATTTTTGTGGTCACAATAACCGGAATTTGACAACAGAAAATCTTCAATCTGGGATTGACGTCAAAGTGAGGAATTGAAAGTGAGAGACGACAAACTCCAGCCTTCTCTACAGATTTTCCATGACAAAACGGCACCTATCAAATTAATACACTATGCCTCGTAAATTCTTCACCAATTAGCATTTCATGAAACTTGCTGACGTGTCCCCAATCCCAGCCCCGCTAAACGACAACGTATCTTGGGACCCAAATCTTCAGTATTTGGTCAAGTAACTTTGCTATCCGCACCAAGCGGCGTCGTATTATAGGGTGCCGACACCTTCGCTCTTAACTGCTGCTTACGTGGCACTATTCCCACCCGTTTTACCTGTCGGCAAATCAGCAAAGTATCCTAACACGCGGGATACCCACGACAAAATCTCAACCATTCCATCAAGTATTATCTCATAATAACCGTCGGATCAGAGATTTTAGCATTGTGGGTTCCGGTTTGAGTTGGAGCGCTAAAAGCGGGAAGGACCAAATAGTTCGCCAAGGTTGTCAAAATTAGAAGCTTTTTAAGGAGAGTGAGAGAAAGGAGGAGAGGCAGTGACTGTCTATCTGTTTTTGGAAAGCCAAGGAAACGAAGCGACTACGTCATGGCGGAAGAGGCAGTGAAGAAGAATGAGGTGGTGGAAGGCAAAAACGATGTCGCGGAAGAGAAAGCTATGGTTCCACCTCCTCCTGCTCATGATCATCATCAACATGAAGAAGAGAAGAAGCCTCACGATGTTCATGATGATGATGAATCTAAAGCTCTTGTTGTCACCGAAAGTACTCTCTTTCTCTTTTCTCTCTCTATTTTGGACTCATACACACACACAATCACGTACAATTATGCAAGAAAATGATTTTGGAGTTTCATTTTGTTTATTATGACTTTAGCTAGTATGTAAGTAAAAATTTGTAGATTAGATTCCAAGTTGACATCATAACTATCACAATAATGTTGTTGGTTGTATAATATTTCTTTTTTTTAGATTATAATTCATGATATTTGCTCCGATCGGTAGTCAAATTTTAATATATTACTGTTTTTAACTCTAATATCAACGAACTACAAGTTTATTTTCGTTGGTTGTGACTTGTAAGACGGATGTGTTGACGTTTTGGGAATAACAAACACCACTACTAAGACTAGTTGACTGTAATAGGAGAGCGAGGAAAGCAACTTCACATTCTTGGGAACAAAGTTTCTAACTCATGGAGTTTTTTTTTTCCTCTTATTAAATTGCAATGATAGATTACACGTTTAATAGAATATTTACTGAATTGTAATATATTGAAACAATATATGTTAAATTTCGAATTGCAATGATTTTTACATTGAAATTATGATTTATTTGTAAATGAATTTTACGTGTTGGATTAGCATATTTACCTTTTACAAGAATAAAGCTTTGATGAGCATTATTAAAAATGATTATGAACAGCCACTTGGGTCTAACTCGAAGTTTAGCTCTCCTAAAAAAAAGTTTCATGAACAGTAAATGAAAACTTATAGTGATAGAGATGTGCTGAAATCTTTAGTTTGACGTTGATGGATGTGTTGTTTGACGTTGATGAATAGCCCATACTTAGCAAAGGATCCAAGAGCATTTTATTTTATTTTTTTTCAGAGTGGGAAATGGCCCCTACTTCGTTTAATAATGGTATCTAAAGTAGGGAAAATATTCAATTATGTGATGAAAAGATTGTTGCTTTAATGACCTGTTAAATCCCAAGTTCAAAAATGGGAAACTCTGCTTCTCTGGCTTCATCAATTAAAAAACATTAGTTCTGCTGTTCTGGGAAATTTTTCTTTTCCAGAATGGCTATTATACTTGAAAACTTCATTGATCTACAGTGTTCTAACAATGGTTGAAGCAACAAACCTGGTTAATTTACGTGTTGAGACTTTATGAGCACTCTGAAGTTGATAATTTATCTTCTCACAGTGTTTCTTTGATTATTGCAGATGCCTTTGTTAGAAATGA
Organism: Flueggea neowawraea; assembly: GCA_948243855.1. NCBI lineage: Eukaryota > Viridiplantae > Streptophyta > Magnoliopsida > Malpighiales > Phyllanthaceae > Flueggea > Flueggea neowawraea. Next base: position 19,254 of record CAODLS010990114.1, on the reverse strand, counting down.
AACGGGATTATTATGATTAATTATTTTATTTGCTTCCACCGGCAATCGAATCACGACCCATTATTGCTTGAAACAACTCTAATACTAATGAATTACAAACTTATTGACAAATAAATTTGTTTTATATAATTTGGTAGTTGGAAATCGAACCTTCAACCCTTAGCCTAAATACAACTTCAATGTTACTGGACTACAAGTTATTTTTTATTATATATGATTATGCAATTGAAGTAAATTTTCTAAATGCTTTTTTATATGAAATGTGTAATGCAGAAGCTCCAGAAACTGCTCCTAAGAAGATTTCAGGTGGATCAATTGACAGAGGTAGGAATTCAGCATTCTGCAGAATGCATTCTTGTCACTAATTTTAGTTGTTAGATCAGATTGTTTAGTTTTCTTCCTTTGGGTGGTAACATGATCAATGGATGCATAATAATGTCTGTTTTTATGTTTTTCAGATATTGCTCTAGCAGAAGTTGAGAAAGAAAAGAGAATGTCCTTTATCAAGGCATGGGAAGACAGTGAAAAATCTAAAGCAGAGAACAAGTAATGGATTCTATGTCTTACTTCCTGATTTTATATGCATTTGGTATAGCACATATGAATCTGAATCACGCGAAAAGAGACATGTTAATCATGTTTAGATACATTATTGATTGTCATTATACACTAAACATCAAGCCTTATAATGTCATCATTAGAATCTGATTGTTAAACTTTCTTGATTGTAATGGGTTGTTGTTCAGGGCTCAGAAAAAGCTATCTGGTGTTGCATCATGGGAGGACAGCAAGATGGCAGCTTTGGAAGCCAAACTGAGGAAGATTGAGGTATTGAAGCTTTTATGTCTTCGGATTCGTCATGCATGTTATACGTGATTTAATATATATATATCATATATGATTATTAAGTTAAATTCGAGGTTAATTATAATATTCTTATGTGGTTTGCAACAAGTAGGTAATTCGGACACAATCAAAGAAGCTCCCCTACTTCTATTAGTTGCAGAAATTTTCAGCTTTGATATTAACAGATTCAACACTTGTAGGAACAACTGGAGAAGAAAAAGGCTGAATATGCAGAGAAAATGGGAAACAAGATAGCTAAAATTCATAAACAAGCTGAAGAGAAAAGGGCAATGGTGGAAGCCAAACACGGCGAAGAAGTCCTAGAGGCAGAGGAAATGGCTGCAAAATACCGTGCCACTGGACAAACTCCAAAGAAGCTCCTTGGTTGTTTCTGAAGTTAAGCTATGAAGTGAATGTGGTAAATGGAATTGCTGGATTTCTTCTGCTTGTTTTTGCTGTCTGCAACTCCCGAGTCTGCATCTGTATAATCTTTTCTTTTCGTTTTCTTTATTCCACATTGTCTTAAGTATTCCTCTGTGTATAGGGGTCCAATACTTTATTTATGAGAAACAAGTTAAATCTTTCTTCGTCAATTTTGAATGAAACCTAGTCAGTTACTTGCATCTCCTAGTCAGTTACATACACCGATTAGGCCGATGTTTGGAATGCAATAAGTAAGGAAAACATAAGAATTCTCTGCAAGATCAGAGCTTAAAGTTATCAGTATGGCCGAAGAATTAATGAAGCAGAGTTCTGTACTACAAAGCATAGTTGACAGGACTAATGCAAGATTAGATCTTGAAAGAATACATATACGTATCATCTATATATAATTAGCATGAGTCTAGCATTAAAATTAGGAAACTCGACACATCATCACAATCCTAAGTTCCTAACTGTACTTGTCCCAAAAATCTGACTAAAATGAAAGTCCCTCAATTCTCCGTAATTCCTAAACTAGCTTCACAGCTTGTAGAGCGACTCAAAAATCTGGCAAAAAGTCGTTGAACTGGAATAATATGTGCTTCAGATTTGTGATGAGAGAGGGTTCAGTCAACATTGCAGAAGAGGAATATCAAAATTTCCTTCCAAAAAGCTCATGTCATTGTTAATAGGGAAGTCCAGGAGAAGTTGTAGTGTACTGTCTGTACAATCATCCAGTTCAGTAGAGCTAGATGAATCCGAACCCGTGTTCACTTCAGTTTTGATGCTCTTGAATTCTATGTCCTCATTCTGATTGCTGGCTGAAGAACCTACTAAGTTATTGCCAGCATCTGCAGTGACTGCGGAGACTGATCCACACTTGGTTGATGAAGATGCTTGAGATACAGGGCTTTGACAAGACAAAGCCTTGTCTCCCTTGTTGAAACTCCTGAAGGTTTCGCCAATTTTAGAGTTCCATATCCTGAGAAAGTAATCAGAATCAGTTTTCGCCGGAGCTAATGGACTGAAGAGTGCAGATTCCCTTGAAAGCCTCGCCTCAGCTTCAAGCCTAGCGTTCTCCCATTGCGCAATATGGCGAGTAGCAGGAGATGCAGGGGTCTTTACGGGTCCAGAAGGCACAAAGGGTTCATGAGTTTGAGGGTCAAGTCCCATTCCGAGAAGGCGCTTCTTCAGGTGAGTGTTCCAAAGGTTCTTGATCTCATTATCTGTTCTGCCGGGTAGTTGAGAGGCAATAGCAGCCCACCTGATCAGTGTCATTGCCACAACAATTGTTAGAGAACCAAGAAATCAAGGCTTCATTCTTTTCCAAATTAAGAATCAATCCTTACATTCTCTAACAAATACTGCACACAATTTCACATTGACTTAATTCGCCCAAGAAAATGAGCTCCTATGATCTTATTTTCGTTCCCTCAAGCTTGTGTTTATATGACGATTCTAAGAATGAATTTACCTGTTGCCAAGAATTCCATGAAGTTGAATCACAAGTCTCTCTTCCTCGGAAGTAAAGGGACCGCGTTTGATGTCTGGTCTGAGGTAGTTTGTCCATCTAAGACGGCAACTCTTTCCACATCTAAGGAGACCTGTTGAAATGAAACTAGCCATTTGAAAATGGAAGGTTTTTCTATATTTATAGATTTGTTTATGCAAGTGGAAAACACTACTTTTGACATGAATATAGATTCTTAAATTTCTAACAAAACCCAGAAACATCAACATCTAAGCAAAAACGTCAAAGATTCGATTCCAAAAGAAAATAAGAAAGCTCCTTCAGAAGTACTTATAAAATTGCAGAATGTAGTGAAACCAAGGAGACGTAGAACTAACTTGAAATACTAAAATGAGTACATGGATTTTAAGTTTACAAACAATTTCCAAGCTTTTTTTGTTTTCTTTGAACATATCCGGGCAAGAATTGCAGAAAATGCATCAATGTTAAAACCAGTACATATATATTCGAAAGCAGTACTAGAACTAAAATATTTAACGGTATATGTCCTGTTTTTCTAAAACCCAGCCAATATCTACTGCAAAATAGCTTCAATACTTGCTCAACATTTCTCAGTTGCTCAACATCTATGATGTTGAAAAAGAAAAAATAATGCAATGCTTCTTAAAAAAGAAATTTTGGTAAAATGATCAAGTATGTTTCTTTTTTTTTTCCTTTCTGCAGTTGAAGCATGTTTATAAACGAAAAGAGAAGAAAGTAAACCTGCAAGCTTAGGAAGGGAGCGCCAGCTTCCATGACCATTCTTGGTGATATAAGAAACAAGAATCTCATCCTCTTCAGCAGTCCATGGCCCTTTCTTCAACCCCTTCTTCTCACAACAAGGGGTCCTTCCCATCTGATCACTCCTCTTTTCTTCTTCTTTTCTTGAGATTTTCAAGAAAAAAGAACAGCAGAGAAAGCAAAGTAACACACACACGTGTAGAGTTATACAAAGAGGGGGGGAAATGGAAAGGAGGAGCGGAAAGCAAGAGCAAGCCTTTAAGACTGAATCTGAAACTAAAAGACTGTGGAGCTATGTGGAGGGAAAGTGACGAGAGCTGTGGAGTGAATCATGCAGTATAGCAGCAGCTAGAGATACTGATATGGCTTTATAGTAATGCTGTCCTTTTTTTTCCTTTTTTTTTTGATTGTTTTGTTTTTACAATAATAGTAAAACTTCCACTAATTTCTTAACATAAATTTCATTCATAAAAAGGGAAATGTTACAAATGTACAAATATTGCTATATATTGGAAAATAACATTATAAAAAAAATTATTTGTTTTAGGAGACTAAGAATAGTAGCCAATTTAGTATATTGAATAGAATTCATAATAAAGAAAGAGAATATATGATACTTTTCTTTAAAAAATATAATATGTTATATATACAATATATTTTGTAAATTATTCATATTAATTATTATCATTTTGTAGAGCCTAGCATGCTATGCTTAAGAATTTATAATACTCCTTCCATCTTTTTTTTTATATCTATCTCCAATTATAAATTTATTTTTTTTAAATTAGTGGTTGTGTGTTATTTAATTATATTATTTATATTTTAATACATAAAAAATTATATTATTATTTATTAAAATATAATTTAAAGATATTATTAGAAGACTTTTCTTAAGTTAATATTTTCAACTAATTTTTTTAATTTATATGGAAAAGACTTCCTTTCTATATTTATGTAATAAATTTTCTTAATTTATATGAAAAAGACTTCTTTTCTATCTTTATGTGGTGTATTTTCTTAATTTATATGAAAAAGACTTCCTCTTTATCTTTAGGTGACGGAGGGAGTAAGATATTTCCTATGACTGGCCTTTATACCTCGTTGATCAAAAGTTTGCCTTCACATAAATTTGGTCATTGTTGCTATGTTAATTATATAAAAATCGTGTTCTTAAAAAATCGAAGTCCTCAAATATGATAAAAATAATGTTTCAATATAGCCGAACATAGCCACTGCTAATCAAGCTCAATCAAACACGGACAATTCCGCAATAACCTCTTCTTCGAATTAAAGGTCATTGAAGTACTAATCTTCTTAAATATATCCTAATGAATGAAGAACAATATTCTTATTATTGTAATACAAATAAATGTCCATATGTATTAAGATACTGGGCAACTCAACCATGTCTTTAACTAGACCAGTGGAGGGTAGATCAATTGTAGCTATTTCTCTACTGGTCATGATGCTTTTTTTTGGTTGAGGAATGTTTGAAAAGTTATAATTGAGTCTGACATTAATCAAGTCTCATCGCAGTAGCTCTTGGATATAATGGCAAAGACCAAACAAGGCATACCAAAAGTTCGTCCTACCTCAAATGCAAGAAACACCTCTTCCACAAGATTTGAATTTTAATTTCATTCGTGATAAAAACACGCCATAACTACCAGACTATCATCCACGGTAATATTCAAACAAGTCATTCTCTTTATTTATGTTTTAACTATATCAAACCTATCAATATGCAATATACATGTCCAGAATCAATCACCTCAAACAAACACCACATTAGTTTAATAATGGAGTGTCCCATGTCGTCCTAATTTAATGTGTATCGTCCATTCTGAAACACGCGGAATTCAACTCCTGATGCAATAAAAAAATATCCAAATGTGCTATTGCAGACTAAGGATGAGGGTAGCCATAAATGCAGAGGTATGAGAAATATATATACATGTAGGGCAATGTAAAAGTGATAATTAAATGCAAAATAGTGGAAGAAAAAACTATATCAGCCAGTTTCAAGCTGGCACAAGCTATAAATGAGGATAGCGTTTTTAAGTGCATGCATTTATTCTTTGACAATTACTGGCTTTCAGACTTCAAATCCATCATTGAAGCCGTGAATTTGTTCAAACAGTGAATGGAGTTATTAGGGTTTTCTTCTCTCTCTCTCTTAAGTTTCAGCGCTGCAGACAACTAGTAAGAGAGAGAAGTGATAAAGGAGAGAGACACAAATATGTTGCAGAGTGAAGATGAAAGTGAGAGGCACTTAATGCATGGAGATTCTTGTAAGATCTTGTTTAACGAATTAGATAAATTTAGATGGTTAAAAATATTATTTTATTTTTATTTATATATTAATTTTTTTAAAATTTATATATTAAAAAAGTATTAAAAAATAAATATTTTATTAATAAAATAAATAAATAATATTTAAAAATAAATAATAATAATTTAATTTTATTGAGATATTGTAATTTAAAAAAAAAAATATTAGTTAATTTATAATAAAATATTAAAAAAATGATATAAATTATAATAAAAAAAAATTAAATTTAAATTTTTAAAATGAATAATAAAATAAAATATTATATTTTAAAAGGGGAGAAAAAAAAGTATGGTTGGAGGGTACGGGGAAAATTTATGGGGAAAGATAATAATAAGGGTGAGCTTAATTTGACAATGACTTTCAAAGTACGGACATTTTCCCACCATTTTTACCTACCTTGTAAGATTATTTATTTGACTTTCTTCAGTACTACAGCATGAAGAAATAATAGCGCTCCCATGAAATTTGAACTTAAATATGTAAGAGTATTAAGTATCCGCGATTGAGCATGTAAGGCATCTATATGTAAAAGGTTAATGTAAGGGTTTAATCAAGCTGAATTTCAGAATATTTAATTCAAGCATAATTTTATAAGGAAATATTGAGTTCAAACTTGATTTGAGTTACATTTTGGGTTGCTATGAAAAATCACGGTTGAATGTTTAACTTCGTATAAAAGAATATTAAATTTGGACTTGATTCAAGTTTTTTTAAAATATTTGAAAAATCATAATTAAAATTAGCGTGAACCAAGTCTCGTCAACATAACATTATAAATTAAAGCAATAAAGAAAATTGTCGATGAGCCATATTTGATAAAGCATGTAAGCTCTAGGTTTTGATAGACCAAAATCTAATACCTGTTATGGTTTTTCAATAGCCTTATCTTTACCCTTTGTTGCTAAAATCTATAAATGGAGGAATAATGAGTGCTTTAGCAAATTGATATATAGAAATTTATTGAAAAATGGGAAAATAGTGAATGCAAGTTCAAAAATAGGAAATGGCAAGTCGATGTAGGTCAGCAATAAGTCAAAAAACAACATCAAAATGATCTGATGTTTGAGGCGATGAATCCCTGCTTTCGGACTGACAACTGCTTATGTGCATATTCCACAATTGCATGCTCATTCATAACAATAGTTTTGCATCTTCCTTGACTGATATCATGTGACCTTGCATTCGCCTAGTTCTGGTTTCTGTAGGGATGTAATTCAATTATTCAATCAAACCGAATTTAAAGCGTTTAAACTTGTTTTGTAGAAAATATCAAGTTTAAGCTCGAGTAAATATTTTGTGTTTGAATTTACTTCAACAAACTTTTAAGTCAAATTAGAGCTTAATTCGTTATGAAGTTATTAAAATATTGACTCAAGTTTAACTTATTTTAGATTTAATTTAAGTTAGTCATAAGCTTGTGTATAATTCATTCAATTGTTAAGTAAGTTAACCTTGTTCAAAATTCATTTGATAAGTCAAATTTTAAGTTGATGATTAATTTGTTTTAGATTTTTTTTCTCTACTAAAATCTACAAATTCAATTAGATTATGTATATACAATATCCATAAGGCTGGTTTTAACAGGGTTAGGAACGGGAGTCAAATTTGAATGTGTTACTGCATTGCGATAGTCTGTTTTTTTGCGGGAGGACGAACTACATTTGTCAGGAACATTTATTTTTTTTTAAAAAAAAATATTTAAATATGACCGTTGGATTTGATTGATCCAACGGTCAGATTTACTCCAACAGTAATATTACTATTGGAGTACCGTTGGGGCCGAAAATTACCCTTTTGGTCCATAATGGTTAGTTTTACACATTTTCTTATAAATACTCCCTCAACATATTTTTTTATTATTTATTCACTTCAAACATTTATTTATCTCCCAAACTCTCTCAACTCTTAAAATTTCTCTCCAAATATTTTTTCAATGGATCCAACGATTTTCCTGATTATTTTTCAAACAACAAAAATAAAACAATAGAAGAATTTGCACTTGCAAATATTTCCTCATCTTTTGATGACGATGAGTACAAAAAAATTTGAGATAATTTCAAGCAATCTATTTGGAATGATCCTGCTGAAGAAGAGATGTTGAAATTAGTACAACAAACCATACTACATGATGAATCATCCAGCCGACACCATGAAAAAAGACTAAGACGCTATATTAACCTAGACCGCGTGAGTAGTCACGAACCGTTAGTTCATGACTATTTTTCTGAAAATACCACCTACAATGATGATATTTTTCGGCGTATGTTTCGTATGAGGAGGGATTTATTTTTGCGGATTGTGGAGGCCTCGGAAACCACTCCGACTATTTTCGCCAAACCCTTGATGCGATTGGTTTTCCTAGTCTTTCACCACTTAAAAAATGTACGACTGCAATACGACAGTTGACATATGGTTGTTCTGGTGATTTGTTTGATGAATATTTACGTCTCGGTGAGTCCACTGTCAACCATTGTTTGAAGAATTTTTGCTAGTGTGTCGTAGAAATTTTCTGTAGCAGATATTCGTGATCGTGAGCAACATTATCGTCTCCGAGCGGATTTGGTAGAGCATCTATGAAACAATCGTGAAGAATAATATCGAATTTTATTTTCATATATTATTATTTTATTTTAAGAAATTATGAACTTTATTTTAATGTATTTTTAATTTTAATGTAATATTTCTATTTTAATGAATTATTTTAATTTGAATGAACATTTTTTATTTTAATGAATTTGGGGTAGAAAGTATTAAATGAAGTAGTAGATAAAAGTTGGGGATTAAAATTAAATTGTGTTTAGTGAAAAGCTGAGTAGGCGTCCCGCACGACTCTTAAAGTAGCTCCTGGGTTACGGATGAAAAAGCTGAGGGGCTAGGAGCTGGGGACTTTAATAAAATAACAATAAAAACACTGAGCAAACGTCTCGTAGGACGACTTCAGATACCCTAGGTTACAAGCAGCCTAACGAATTTGATTTGTAACGCAGTATATAACATATAATATATAATATTTTCTAATGATTCGTAATGAGTGAATCTAAAAAAAGTAGAGAGATCACATATTTTTTAATAAAATATCATATATTATATGCTGTGTAAAATATGTTATGTGTTGTCAATGTCAAACGAGCGCAATATATTTGATAGGTTATATAATAATTGGTGATGAATAAATATTAAAAAAATAACATATTTTTAATAAAATTAATTATAAAAAAAAATGTTATATATTCTACAAAATATGTTACATATTATTGTTCCTAAACGAGTTCATCGCAATTAACCCCAAATTTTGAATTTTGTATCAAATATTCAAATCGTTAACAAATCATTTATTTTGTCCGTTAAATGACAAGTTAGCATGCTTACAAAGCAAAATTAATGATGTGGCAATCTGAATGAGCCAACTATGTTGTTTACTTATGCCACCTCATCCCTTGTTATCCTTACTTATTTTTATGTTTTTATTTGATAAAAAAAACAAGTAGAAACCTCTTCCATTTCCATTCAAAACCATAGAGTCACCTCTCTCTCTCTCTCTCTCTCTCTCTCTCTCTCTCTATATATATATATATATATATATATATATATATTAATGAAATAGGACGATATTTCATTAAGTATTATTAATAGCTCTTACTTGTAGCAGATAAATAATGTAGTTACAAAATTGAACCTTATCATAATATAATAAATTAAGAAGAATACAAGGAAGCGAAATGAAATCATGAAAACTAAAGGATTGGAATAGACCATTCTTGACAATCAAGTCAACACATAAGTTGTCCTCTGTAGAAATAAAGCTCAAATGAGAATTAGTGGAATGAAGAAGCTGCCGAATTTTGAAGACCAGAGACTGATGATGGCCATTCCAACGAGAGACCGAATTACAAATATTCACTACTAATTTTGAATCTGATTGTAACTTCATATGATCCCAATCATTTTCAACTATCATATTAAGTCCAATAAGTATATCATTAAGCTCAATGATAAGGGGAGATATGAAGCCAAGTCTAATTGTCCGACATTTAATGGCATACCCCGAACAATCTCTAGCAGTAACACCCACTGTTGAAGCCTTATTAGGAAACAACACCGCCCAATGCACATTTATACAAATACTACCCATAAATGATTTTGTATTGGTATAGGAAGGGTTTTGTCTCACATTAATATTATTAACCAAACTTGTAGCAGAGAGATGATTAAAGGCAATTCGAATACAATTCTTGATCACTTGTTTAAGCCAAATCCCCCCAGCAACAACCTCCAAATTTTGGTTACTCCACATTTGCCAACCACAATACCAAATAACAACTGTAATACCCCATCCATTCCGATTGGATCCATGTAATTATGTAGTATTTCGGGATGCTTGGAGATGTTACGTTCATCATTCTTCCAAGTTTAGGTGTTTGGTTAGTCCCAGGAATGATGGGAATTATGGTTCCAAGTTGGAAATGCCTTAAAAGTGGGAATTTGTGTGCGTAGATCGAGTTGGAGGCGTACTACGTGCGTTGATCATCATCTGGGTTTGAACCATGGGCTGGAGAAGCCGTTTACACACGTTTTGTGTTGTGCTGCACATGTAGAAGTGACACTACGCACGTAGAAAGGGTGTTACGCACATAGACGTGCCTTTTCTGGGTCATTTTGAGTGAAACGTAGTGTTTTGGCGTTAGGGGTTTAGAAATACCCTTACCCGTCTCATTTCGGCCATAACTCCTCTTAACCACCAAAATTACTCTCAAATTCTTTTCTTTCCATCTTCTATTGTCCCTCATTGCTTCCATTTCGATTCTTGAGGTAAGAAATGTTTATTAATATCTCCTTTCTTCATTTTTGTTCATAAATTGTTCATTTAGAGTTTATGGCTAAAATTTATGATTAGTTCAGATTTTCTCATTTATGCTGGAATGTGGGTTGATTATGGATGTTTGAGGTTGGAATCATAAGATTTTAGCTTTGATTTTGGAGGTTTTTGGTGTTTGGGCGAAATGGGTTTATTTGGAGCTAGGGTTTCGGATTTTGATGATTTTCTTGTTAGATTTAGAGTTATTTCTGATATATCTTGATAGATTGGAGTTAGAAATACATGAATCATGCTCAGATTTTGCAGATTTGATGAGTTGTATAAATGTTTTAGGATTTGGACGGATTTTCAAAGATTTTTGATAAATTTGAGTTATTTTTAGTAAATCAATGGTAAATTCATGCTCCTGATGTTGAAATTTACCAATATGGGTGTTTAGATTCGATATTTATCAGTTGAATTAGAAGTTGGACTATTTGCATAATTTGCCTTTGAGGACTAAATACGATATTTGGCATTTAGGTGTCAAAATGTGATTTTGCATATATTAGAAAACTGATTTGAATATTTTTGAGATATTTGAGGGTTAAATGGTGATTTTGGAGTTTTAGGGATCAAATTGTAAACTCGAAATATTTTGGAGATTGATTGGTAATTTTTCAAAGTCCGGGGACCAAAGTTTAATTTTACACTGAGGTGTAATTTTTGTTTTATTGTATTAGACTTTGGTTAGAAATGAGTTATTGGGTTTTGTTTGAGCATTTGGGCTTGTATATGCATGTACACGTATTTTGGTATAGTGATCAATGCCTTATAAGTGCACAATGATCGTTATAGTTTTAACCCTCAAGTATTCCTCGGGTATCGAATCCTCGGAGAGCGAGAATTAATTGTGATCGAAAAAAAATGAGTAAAATTATGGTTTGTTTTTTGGATTTTTGAGTAATTTAAGGAAAGCACAATGTAAGAAACAAAAACTAAGAGCTAAAGTGTAAGAATCAATAAGAGAAAAGCGTTGGGGCTTCAAAATTTCGGTTAGATATTCCTATTTGGCTAGCTAATGAAATGGGATCTAGGGTTAAGTGTTCTCTCATCTAAGCTAATTTGGAACCTCTCTCAAACTCATCTAAACTATCCTTACATCAACTAAGAGGGTTCTCTCGGCCTCACTTAAGTTAATTAGGATTATTAGACTAATTTGTCAGTTCATCGAACACCTTATGGGTATAGGTTTATCTCTATTCTAAACCTCACAAGTTTTATGGTTGTGGTGTCATTTAGTCTTCATCTCTCAATTCTTCAACTAAACCTGCTAGAACTATAACTTAGGTGGTCAATCTAAGTCATAATCATATTAAACAACTCATTAAACCAACCCAACAAGGCAATAAATGAAGAACATTAACAAACACAATAAGCTCAATCAATAGTATAGCAAAATCATCATCCTTAGCCTACATCTTTACACCCTAACTAACTTTACACGAAAATCAATCTAACATACTTAAATTAAACATAAAAACGTTGATATCTATTAAAAGCATTATAAAAATTTGATAAATTTGAGTTATTTTTGGTAAATCAATGGTAAATTCATGTTCCTGATGTTGAGATTTACCAATATGGGTGTTTAGATTCGATATTTATCAGTTGAATTAAAAGTTGGACTATTTGCATAATTTGCCTTTGAGGACTAAATACGATATTTGGCATTTAGGTGTCAAAATGTGATTTTACGTATATTAGAAAATTGATTTGAATATTTTTGAGATATTTGAGGGTTAAATGGTGATTTTGGAGTTTTAGGGATCAAATTGTAAACTCGAAATATTTTGGGGACTGATTGATAATTTTTCAAAGTCGGGAACCAAAGTTTAATTTTACAATGAGGTGTAATTTTTGATTTATTGTATTAGACTTTGGTTAGAAATGGGTTATTGGGTTTTGTTTGAGCATTTGGGCTTGTATATACATATACACATATTTTGGTATAGTGATCAATGCCTTATAAGTGCACAAGAATCGTTATAGTTTTAACCCTCAAGTATTCCTCGGGTATCGAATCCTTGGAGAGCGAGAATTAATTGTGATCGAAAAATAAAAAAAAAAAGTGAATAAAATTATGGTTTGTTTTTGGGTTTTTGAGTAATTTAAGGAAAGCACAATGTAAGAAACAAAAACTAAGAGCTAAAGTGTAAAAATCAATAAGAGAAAAGCGTTGGGGCTTCAAGATTTCGGCTAGATATTCCTATTTGGCTAGCTAATGAAAGGGGATCTAGGGTTGAGTGTTCTCTCATCTAAGCTAGTTTGGAGCCTCTCTCAAACTCATCTAAACTATCCTTACATCAACTAAGAGGGTTGTCTCGGCCTCACTTAAGTTAATTAGGATTATTAGACTAATTTGTCAATTCATCGAACACCTTATGGGTATAGGTTTATCTCTGTTCTAAACCTCACAAGTTTTATGGTTGTGGTGTCATTTTGTCTTCATATCTCAATTATTCAACTAAACTTGCTAGAACTATAACTTAGGTGGTCAATCTAAGTCATAATCACATTAAACAACTCATTAAACCAACCCGACAAGGCAATAAATGAAGAACATTAACAAACACAATAAGCTCAATCAATAGTATAGCAAGATCATCATCCTTATAGCAAGATCATCATCCTTAGCCTACATCTTTACACCCCAACTAAGAAAATCAAGCTAACATAATTAAATTAAACATAAAAACATTGATATCTATTAAAAGCATTATAAAAATTCAAATATAAAAGAGGAAAATGAAAGAGAACAAACCCTAAGTGCCTTTGATACAAGATTTGAAATAAAGAAGCCTTGAGCAAGTGATTTCCCTTCCAACCTCCTTAATTTAAATTAAGAAATTAAAATTGTTATAGAGGAAATAAAAACCCTAATTTCTAGATAAAGAAAGATGTAAAAGAAGTCCCAAATTAGTGTTAAAGAGGGTATTTATACCCCTTGTCTAACCCACAAAGCCCTATAAAAGATGTTTAAAAAATACCCCTTAGTCCCCACTTGACAGCTTTTCACACAACACTTCAAAAACTTGTTATCCAGAATGTCATAGTCGTGACACTCAAGTGTCCCGGTCGTGACACTCAAGTGCCTCGGTCGTGACACTTTTTTGTCTATAAGATGCATGTTTGTTTTGCTTGCCATGACCGTGACACTTGCCAACACGGCTGTGACAAGCCTTTCCACCTTGTTTCCATCATTTTCTTCTTGGTTTCTTGAGTTCACTTAGGGCCTTTCAACTTTGAATCATTTCTCCACCTTTTTAAACTCATTTTCTTCAATTTATATCATCCTACAAACATCATATAAATTTCACCAAAAAAACATGATTTATATGATGAAAATACAAACATTCTTGCTTGATTAATCATGTAAATTTAGACCATATCAAACTCTCTCACACTTAATCATTTGCTTGTTCTCAAGCAAACAATTTCAAAACTTGGGATAAAGATGCTAAATGAATTCAACAAGTCAAAAGATTCCTTCACTATGCAAGTATACAAGTAGCATAATCAAAAGAGGATACCATGCTATGCATTAATCACATAAACCAAGCATTGGCATTGAAAAGTGGTAATTTAAAAAGTTCAATAATCAAATCTTTTAGCCTATTAGCATCTATTAAGCTTGTCTCCCTAATTACTAGGATTAAAACACATTTTCCATTAGTCATAGAACAAGCTTGGCATTTTCATTAAATTTTGACTTTTTTTTATCTCTTTTTTTCATTGCTTTCACTTTATCATTGGGGCTACAAATAAGTTAGTGAATTAAGAGCCCCTATGATGACACTTGTTATTACCAACAAGGGTACTTATCATTTCCACCTCAAGGTTGGGACCCTATGCACTTATCCTTGTTTAGGTTCACCCTCAAAAGCACTTAACCTTTTAATAAAACCAAGCTTATTCTAAATTTAACACCATTCAAACATTCAAGCAACAAGGTTGAAAGCTTTTCTTATGCCACCCCTAATAGACCAAAGTTGTTGATTAAGGAACTATTAACCTCACCACCTAAAAATGCCAAGTTTTGGCTCAAATGATTAACAAATAACAAAACATCCTCAATTAGGCAAGTTAAAAGCATACATAAATACTACAAGCTTCCTTCAAATTTTTCAAACCCCAAGGCATCTATAATGAGTTTAATGTCTTTTTAAAATTCTTTTATGAAAATCAAGTACAAATCAAGCAAGAATTAATTCAAATAAGCACAAATCAAGCAATACCTAAAACAATTCAAACTAAACCCCTCTTCCATACTTATTTTGAACGTTGTCCCCATATTTATATTTTAATAAATATAAGTCCTGATCATGCTACACAAGCAACAAAAACAAAGGGGACAAGTTCAAATCATGCAAATGAAACATGAAATTTAAAAGAAGGGTTTAGAAATGCTTCTCTATTCTTCATTGGTGATTGCTTGTGCTCGCCTCCCTTTTGAATACATAAGTTCAACTTTTAAGCACAAGAAAATAAAGGTTAGTGGACACGAATGTAATAATATAATTAAAGGGTATGTGACCATACAAATGAGGGATAAATCACTCCTTTTATTCAAAGCAAAACAACATACATAAAGTAAAGGACAGCCATAGTTTAACGTCATTACAAACCAAAAGTAGTTTAACGCCATTTCAGACATAAAGATTAGAGCTGTTTGGGATGTCAAATAGTCCTCGTGGGTGGTTCCTTTGTTGGTTTCAATATTTTTCCATAGACCGTAATTGGTTTATGATCATTAAGCACAATGTCAATGGCATCGTATGCATGAACCTTAGAAATTTGGAATGGGCCACACCGTGGAATTTTGGGGTTCCAAAGAATGTGAAATTTGGGTGCACAATATAGAACTTTTTGACCCTCAACGAACTCACCCCTCAATGAAAAACCATCACATTCTTTCATGGTTTAATCTTTTACACTAGACCCCTTTTTTAACTTAGGTTTCTCTTTGTCCCTTTATTTGCTCACTTGGGTTTTCTCTCTTGTTTGCTCCTTTGGTTTAGCACTAGGTTTCCCTTTACTCTCTATGGTACCTAAAGGTGGTGGTGTAGGATTTAAATTTAACATGCAACAAGACTCCACATTCCGAGCATTCTTATCATAATCATGCAATGAAGGCATCTTTAAATCACTAAAAATATGGAAGTCTTGTGTTTCACTTCCCACCCTTAAAGGTTAATTCCATTGAATCACATCAATCTAAGCTCTCTCCGTAGCCAAGAATGGTCTGTCAAATATAATAGGGAGGTCAATGGAACTATCTACCTCGATCATGTTAGAATTATACCCTAGTCCAATCATTGATGTATATTGTCATTCAATTATTTAATAAAGAGGCATTTTATTTGTATGAAATATAATATATTTTATGAAGATAAAACTCCATGAATAGTTTATTCTTCCTTATGCCATCAAGTGCATGACTTGATAGTAAAACCATAAGGACAAAAGAAATACTATTCTAAATGTCCCTAATCGATCATTATCATGAGAATAATAATGAATTAAGATTAGTATGTTGCTAAGTAGATAATCACATTTTACTAATTATGGATATGAGATATCAACTTAGAACATAGATACATGTTGGGGAACATGTATTGGACTGACCCGTTATGAAAGCTCTTCATGGATCGTTGTCATAAAGAAGCTTTCATGCAGTGGTGATGTTTGAGTCCTTTGACTGAAACTCACTATCGATTCCTATATAAGTAATCGCATGTTTTGACTTAGTCAAACGTTATCCTTAACAGGGTAACAATAAAGACTATGATTGGATATGTGATGAATCATGTAGAGGAGTGATAGTGAGAGTGATGGATTTGTTTCTCTTATGAAGAGCGATATCTCTTGGTCGCTTGATGAGTAGGATTGATGGAATGTATGCATACTCGAATGAATTGATAAAGGGGTTTATCAATATCATTCGTGATATCAATCTACTTGAGATTAAGAAATATGCTAAGCAATATAAGGTTGACATGTAACCATGCCTTATGCTTAGATAATATATCGTGAGACAAAATAACTAAATATCAGGCTGTGAAATGTTAACTCGGATCACCGACATCCACTCGATTTTGGGTTGCTATAATGTATTACTAAATACCGCTTATGGACTTTGGACCCAAATGTTTGGGACAAAGGCCTATTGCCAATTTCGAGTGGGCCTATTGGGTCACATGCAAGAACGAACTGGATTGGTTACAAAGGTTCTCTCTTTTGTGATTGAATTATTAAGATGATTAATTTGATTAATCAATAATAATTCAGAGTTTTATGATTTATGTGTTAAATAAGATTTAATACATAGTTCATTAATGTAATGAGATTTTAATATAAACCACTTATTATTAAGGTTATGGTTAATTAATTATGTGTGACATAATTCGGCCCATGTGAGTGGTTTATTAAATGGTAATGTATCATATAATTAAAAGCCCAATGACATTAATAAACCCATGTGAATTTCGGCTCAAATTAACCTAGTTAGGTGCATAAGAAATTCAGCACAATAAACCTAAAATAGGAGGGAGAAATTCAGTTCCACTCACCTATTTTTTAGGAACCTCTTTCCTTGTATGACAAAGGAAGAATTTCGGCTATGCATTTGCTAATTAGGAGTCCATGACTGATTGAGAGTTGTTATTAAGGAAATAAAACCCTAATTTGTATGTGAAAAATTAATTATGAAGTGATTATTCTTGTAGGACAAGAATAGGCAAACCCTAGTGTGACTAGTTAGGAATTCGACATACCCTCTCTTAAATATGATGTTGGTCGAATTCTTGGAGGGCAAGGAGAGTTATTTTGGCTCAGTTTGTGCTACCTATTTAGGTCTACTCATATGTCTATAAATAGGATGCACACCTTGCCACTCATTCATTCAAGGCAAAACCGAATTTGAGAGTGCCACTTTCAAAGAGAGAAAATTATTTTGTAAGCTTTAAATAGAGATTATAAAAGGGTGCTAGTACACTCCACCAATCCAAGGTAAGTTCATTTGTTTGGATACCTCTAGACACGTTTGCGTAAAGGCAACGTGACCAAAAGGTGGTTCGGGTTATACTAAAAGCTATACCAATATTCCATCCGATCGAACATAAGATCTTTGGATCTAAGGTAGACCTTCTAACCCTAATTGTATATGTTGATATGCATGGATCATTGGTGGAATTATAGACAAAAATTTTTGTTATTTCCGCAGCGTTGTATGCTTATGAATGTCATTAAGTGGTATTGAATTCCAACGCATCACATAAAAATTGGCTGAAAAATAGAACTTACCAACCTTTGCCAATACATTCTTCATAACTCCCAATGGATATTTGATTGAGTGATCGGAAATTTGGAGTAAAATAGTGGTTAGTGCAAGCCTTTCTAGTCCAAGTTTGTTGAATAGTGAGGCAGATATGAGATTGACTGAAGCTCTCAAATCAGATAAGGAGTTCTTGGTGGTTATGTCACCAATTGAGCATGGAATCTTGAAGCTCCCCATATCCTTAAGCTTTAGAGGTAGCATGCTTTGGAATACCGCACTACATTGCTTATTCAAAGTAATCGTCACATACTCTGCTAGCTTCTTTTTGTTAGAGACAAGCTCCTTCAAAACAATTGCATAATGAGGCATATGAGAATTTGCCTCTAGGAAGGGGATATTCATTTGAATCTTCTTAAACATCTCCAAAAACTTCTCAAATTCATTTTCTTTAGTATGAGCCTTCAACAATTGAGGAAATGGAATTAGAGGCACATAGGGTTTCACCTCATCCTTGTGGGTGAAAGGAAGCTATTTCTCTTGCCCCTTTACCTCCTCAACACCTTTGTCATAGTTAAGTTTTTCCACTACAATTCCTTCTCTTTTTCTTTCCTAGTTACCTCTCCCACACTTGGCTCCTCAAGCTCTTTTTCACTTTTCAAAGTAATAGCCATCACACACTCTTTAGGGTTCATTTGGGATGTGCTAGGAAATTTCTCATTCTCTCTATTTGAAATCATCTTGCCTAGTTGTCCCACTTGTCGCTTAAAGTTTTGGATAGTAGCTTGTTGGGTTTGAATGAGTTGATCAACCTTGGCATCCATTGCTTCCATCTTGGATATATATTGCATAAAGATGTCTTCAAAAAGTGGTTTATTTTCTTGGTTGGCTTGTTGGGGTGGTGATGGGGTGTGGTGGTTGTTTTGTTGAAAAGTTGGTCTAAGTTGAAAACTGGGTGGGCCTACGGGTCTAGGTGGGGCTTGGTTATTTGGGTCTTTCCATGAGAAATCGGGATGATTCCTCCAACCAGGATCATAAACATTAGAATAAGGATCATTGTGTTTAGGTCTTAGGGATTCCCGTCATATAATTAACCTTTTTCAATCCTCCACACATACCATTCATACCATACTCATCTCATTATGGCCAAACATTCCACAAAAAGCACATTGCTTCCTACCCATAACCTTAGCATTGAGCAACACATTCATCTTCCTAGAAAGATCATCAACCTTTGAAAGTAAATCGAGTGAAGATGAAGAGCTTACCTC
>CAODLS010990110.1:0-14503 GCA_948243855.1 Flueggea neowawraea | reverse complement strand
AAAAAGGGTGATTCGAGTTTTGGGTACTAAGAGCTACACCAACGTCTCATAAAACTGAACGATCAAGCTTTGGATCAAAGGTAGATCTTGTAACCCTAATCATATATGTTGATGTGCATGGGTCCTTGGGGGAATTCGTGCATGTACTCTGATCTGTCTTTGATGCAACAAAGGGTTAACGTTAGAAGGAACATTGATGTCATCAAGAATGCCCGGTGTTGAGAAAGAGTGTGACATTTGAAGATAACTCAACAACGCATGTTAGAGGTGAATAACACACATAATTGTTGCCTCAAATGCTGACAAGAGCAAGGCGCTCTTTGATATTTTGAATTTGAACATTCTAGACATTCCCTGACATAAATCACATGCAAAATCAAAGGTGCAGACTTTAATCAGAATACTACGCACACAGAGCACAGTGCAACTGGGTGAAAATTGTTCATTCTGGAATTCATTGCAATGCACAGTGAAGAGTGATCAACGCACACAGAAGAATGAACAACGCACGTAGATGATGATCCTATCAAAGCCGAGACCTCTAGAGTTCTATCAACGCACACAGACTCTTATACAAAGCACATAGAACTCAGATGGAACAATGCACAACGCGCGTAAATCATTAAGAATGCAAGCAGGAGACAGTGACATCAGCATCGAGCAGAATTTGTCTCATTCCACAACGGTTACTTTAAGGGTCCAATGGCTATATTTCGAAGAGTAGATATATCTAGACGTCCCAAAACAGAGGAGAAGTAAGAGATACCATTGCTAAGTCTTGCTATTCATTTATCTCTCTTCTTTATCTTATAACCCATTTTGAGCTATTCACTTGCAATTTCATTGGGTTGTGTGAACTTCATCTTGCTACATTCTTGGGGTAAAATTTGTTACAAGCACTGTTGTTGCTTGGGGTAGTTAGGTTTCCTTGTGAGCCATAGAAAACAAGAGTGGTTGCTAGTTATCCTTAGAAAACTAGAGATTTAGTTTTCTTGTTTTGTCCCTAAAACAAGGTGAACAGTTTTTCTAGTAGAGCCCATAAAACCTAGAAATTTGGTTTTCTTGTTTTTTTTTTCCTTAAACAAGGTGAATGATTTTCTTGTTGATCCCGTGAAAACAAGGATTGTAAACGGTTTGCCTCCGCCCGCAAGTGAGGATATCTAGTGGATTTAAATTCTCTAGCAAGCTAGAGGAGTGGACGTAAGTTAAGGAGGATCGAATCACTATAAATCAAATTTGTTTTATGTCTTTCTTACTCTCCTTATTTTACTTACATTTAATTGTGAATTGGATTTTATTTAACTTCCGCATTTAACTTTATTATTTGCATTAAATTGACTGCGATTTTCAACGCACCTGGGATTTTCAACGCACGTAGAAGGTTGTGACGTCATTATTGGACATAACTTTCTATTATCTCACAACGACTACTTTGAGGCTTCCAATGACTATTTTCTACCAAGTGACTATAAATAGACGTCCCAAATTAGAAGACAAAAGAAGAGAGACCTTTGCTAAGTTTGCTATTTACTTTCTCTCTCATCTCTATATTTCTAACCTATTTGAGCTTTTGTATTTGCTATCATATTTTGGGTTTGTGTGAGCTTAACTTTGATATACCTGGGTTGATTTTTTTAAAAGCAAGATTTTTACTTGGGATTCATAGGTTTCCTTGTTAAGTCTTAGAAAAACAAAAGTGGTTGCTAGTGAGCCTTAGAAAACTAGACGTGAAAGTTTTTTAGTTGAGCTCGCAAAAACTAGAGGTTGTAACGGTTTGTTTGTTGATCCCACAAAAACAAGTGGTTGTAACGATTTCCCTCCACCTACAAGAGATGAGATAGTAGATTGAAATTCTTGAGTGGATCTCAAGGAGTAGACATAGGTTAAGAAAGACTGAACCACTATAAATTAAGGATTTGCTTTCTCTTCCCTTACATTCTTTACTTTACTTCATATTTGCTTTGTATTACGTGTGAATTGGTTGTTTGTTTGCTTCCATGTTTATACTTTGATTTTGTTTTGAAAATAACTTTGTTATTTGTCTTAGTTTGAAAAAATTTTCAACAAAGATTTTAAATCTCTAAAACTCCAATTCACCCTCCTCTTGGAGTGCCATTTAATCCTTTTTTAGAACCAACACTCGGTTCTAAGTGCTGGGCCCAGTCATTACCATGGTGTCACCAAGAGCTTTTCCCATGACTCCATCCTTTCATCTACTAGTTTTTTCGGCTTCTCACATAGTAGATTGGGGCTACACCAGTCAATTTAGTTCCTTACCACATTACTGCATTCATCCCAAACCACCAATGAACCATACTCATCCCTGTCCATATTCCAGTCGAACAATCAGTTTTGATACCACTTGTTGGACCCGGGGAGCCTCGAAGAGATCCACTGTCACGACCTAGTATAAGCATGCAGTTGTCTTTAAGCAACATCTGGAAACTAATGGCCTTCCAACCATTAAGCCCAAAAGTTCAAGCTTGGGTTACTTTAGTAGCCAAGTCCTTATACTTATACTATGTGGGTAGACAACTACTGCACATCAAGTAACTTGACCTACTAGTTTCAGTTGTCTGTTTAGGTGGGATGTTACATCCGCATAGTGCATGGATTTAGTGAAGGAATACACACATGACCCTGACACCATATCTTTACCCAAAACCTTAAAGCCATAGTGTCACGACTCGGTATAAGCATGCAGCTGTCGTTAAGCAACATCTGACAACTAATGGTCTTCCAACCATTAAGCCCAAAAGTTCAAGCTTGTGTTACTTAAGTAGTCAGGTCCTTATACTTATAAACATTTTCATCCTTATCAACTTATACGATGTGGGACTTGGGAACTGCTGCACAGTAAGTTGCTTGACCTGTTAGCTTCAGCTGCCTCATTGCAAAGTCTGCCAATTGTGATGCCCAAAATCTCTCCTGTGTTTTAGCGGTGTGGAATTCTCCTAGACTCAACCTGATGATGTGAGATTTTCCTAGACTCAGGGACTTCTTGCCAACTCTTGAGGTTTGCCCGATCATCGTCATTAGTTGAGGTTTGCCCACCACCGTTCAAGTTTGCATAAGGAGGGGCTTTGATACCATAATTATCACAACATGGCATAAGCACGTAGTTGTCCTTAAGCAACATTTGATAACTAATGGGTTTTCAACTACTAAATCCAAAAGTTCAAGCTTGGGTTACTTAAGTAGCCAGGTTTTTATACGTATAAACCTTTCCATCCTTATTAACTTATACGATGTAGGACTTGGGAGTTACTGAATGTAGGTTGCTTGGCCTGCTAGCTTCAGCTGCATGTTTTGGTGGCATGTTACAAATATGTTATGAGTCCACACTACTTATAAGTTCTTCACACACATCACAACTCTCCGATTTCGGACAATTATAATTCACACTTGCATATCTAACCGTAAGAGAAGAGAGAGTGTGTGTTTAATAATAGTGACGGGAAAAGAGAGAGTCAAATTGAAGAGTGAAATCTTTGATTTGGAGATAAGAAAAGGGACAAATAAAATTTTGAATAAAACAAAAGGCAGATCTTTTTCTTTAAAAAAAGAACTCAATTATTGTGTAACTTCCGTCTAAAAAGTTACGGAGATAATCTTTAATACAACTAAAAGTTAATAATGTGCGGAGGAAATTAAAATTCGTAAATAGAGTGGAGGGGGTAATTTCCTCTTACATTAACTTTCACAGCAATTGGACATGGTGAGAATTTGGGACTTTTTAGATTAATAACTAAAGAAATACTAATTAATGAGGAAGAAAATCGTCTTTTGTCCAATAAGAATGTGTTTTAACATTTGATTTCACTTAGGAATCAAGTTTATCTCATTCCTGCCTTCAAAATTACAAACCAAACATGATTGGGAATTATCCATGACCATTTCGATTTTTATTAATGTTTTGGCTGAATCAATCGGCTCCAGTGTGTATTTTTTTTTTAATTGGGTTTGTACAAAATATTCTAATCAGAAAATCACCTCATCATTAGAAAAACAAAAAAGAACAAAGTAATGTCATTCCATCACTGTTTTTCTCATTTATGAATTCAAGCTCACATTCATAAACAATATATTGAATATTTTCAAGTCTACAACCTTGAAGAAACACACATGGGTATATTGTCTACAATCTTAGTCTTCAAGTTTCTTTTACTTGCAATTGTGGTCCATATATAACATTTTTTATATACGTTTTCCTACTCTCTCTATATAATATTTTGTTATTGTTGTCGTCCTAATATTTTTCACATCTTTGTCAGTATTGTGCGTGTGTTACTTGCAGTGTGAAAAAGCAAAAGATTCTGAGTGAGACATGCAACTGAAAAAATTCATTCTTACCAACTAATCTTTTATTTTTGACTAATACAGTAAACACCAATTTGGAACTTTGAAAATACTAACAATTTATAATGTTCTCAATATGTTACCTTGTAAAATTTAAAATTTTCTCAAAAAAACAAATTGAGATCAATTAGTTAATGTTGAGCCTGAAAACTTCAGAAATTGAACCATAAACAAATGGCTTCGAAGCATATAACACTGCCACTTTTTTAAAGGCAATATTTTGCTACCTATCCTTACAAAGAATTCAAACAATGACTCATTCATTGTGCATACGCAACAAAATAAATTTAATGCGTTGTCACTTTTTAATCCATTAGATTAAATTAGATATAATTTTCACCCTTTAAAAAAAATAGATTAAAAAGACACTAGTTCATCCCAATCCTCATAAGTGTTTCTATATTTAAACACTTTGGGTATAGCCCAACTAAATATGTGGGACAAAGACATTTTAAAAATGCCTCATAGTTAATTTCTCGAACAACGTTTTGTTGGTAATAAACAAGATGTTTAAGTTCAATAATAAATACTTAATCTAATAAAAAAACTTTATAAGTGATTTTATTTATTTATCTAATAATCAAGTTTTCGACCTTTTAGTGCTAAAAACTAATTCCAATACCAATTTAATCTAATAATAATTTTAAATCCATCATTTGAGAACTTAAGAGTACAAAACATTGTTACTTGATTGCGATCGGAATTATAAAGTTGTATATATTGACATAAATTATGCTATAAAACTCAGTTAACAATGGTGCCCGCTTATTCATTTTTCTGACTTTACCAGGCCGCATCCAACCAAGCCCTAATGGCGGTAGTACTTTTTGTGCTAAATAACATCCAAGAATAAGTGAAACTACACGCTATACATGCATGTTCTCGATTAAACATATAAAAAGAAATTAAATCAAAGAAAATATATTACTTCCATGCCAAACAATCGCCAACTTTTATTGTTAATAGATATAATAATATAACAACAACAAAATGGCAATCGAGAACACTTGATCAATTACAATTATTAAATCACTAACCAACTATAAGATTACTACAAGAAAAGTGTCGGTTATCGCCGGAAAAAAATCTGTCGGTAATTGCCGACGGATTGCCGACGGAAAGTAATACTGGACATCTGGGACAAGTCTCCGACGGATTTCCTACCGAATATGATAGATATGTACCGACCGATAGTTTCCGTCGGCATATTTCGGCGCGAACAATCCCGGCAAGTTTTGTTTCGTCGTAGTCAACACTTTTACCGACGGATTGTAAATCCATCATGTGCATTTACTAACGGTTTCGGACATTTTATTAAAGAACCATGATAAGAACCGAATTAATTATTGCTTCTCTACTATTTTTTCTGTGCTGGTTATTCTTTTGGTTTTAATCTGGTATTGATCTCAATTGCTATCACCGTATCACGCTGCATTGTATATCAAAGATAGGTAAGCTTCTCTCTAAACCTTATGTCAAGTTGACCTTCATTCTTACCAAGTACTAATTACATTTTTCTTTGTCAGGATGTTAGAGCCTTAGGATGCGCAATTTTTTTTTAAATTTGTATTTGATATGAAAAAAGAAATATATATACTATTAAGAAAATCGTAAAGATAAACATTTAATTTAATTAAATTAATCATTGCAAGTTCTTAAACACTTCTTTATATACCACATTTTGAGTACTATTACACGTTTTGTCTTCTTTGTGGCAAATAAGAATCTTCGATCCATTTTTTCTGGTGACCCTTGAAACAGTAATATACATTTGACCATGACAGAAAATAGGACGGGAAAGATAGAATCCGACATGTGAAAGTGATTGTCTCTGACTTTTGTTAATTGTCATGGCAAAATAATCAACTATTGGGTATTGTCTCCATTGGAATTTAAAAGGTAATTTGATATCCGAGGGAGTCAGAGAAAGCCGATGAATGAAAACTTTGTGCCCGACATTGTAACTCGTAATTATTTCAACTCCTCTCACATGTTTCCCCAAATGAGTTATGACTAATCGAGTACCATTACACAATCTAACAGTCTTATCAATATTACGGAGCAACATCACAGGTACCCCAATCTTCGGCTTTTTCTGTGATTCGGTAACCCAAAAGGAGTAATAGTGTTCAAAAATTCTGGAGTGTAAATATTTTTAACACTATCTGAATGTGCATCAACTTTACAAATGGAATTAGAACTCATATAGGTTACCTCTTCTCCTAGCCATCCAGACAGTATCTATTCATTAACCTTGTTCACAACATCCCAAGTTAGTGAGAGAATAGAGCGCACTTGCAAATATCTCCAATCTTGACCATTTTCCAACAAATTAGGATAAGTATCAACAATTGCTCCAAAAGGGTTTTTAACATCGTTAATGAGAAGATCATCTCATACTTCAAAAGCAACTTCACCATCATTATTCCCATCAATGTTTCCATCTTCAATGTTTAAGATCCATTCTGAAAATGATCTAAGTTCTTTTTTGTCGGTGCTGGAACTACCGGTAAGTAGCCTTATGTTCTTTGATAATTTTATCACTTTACAAAATCTCCACAAATAAGAGGAATTAAGAAAAACTGAAACAATCTCTTGTCTTGAGGTTCCCGAAATAACTGTCAGTATTTGTCTGAAATCACCTCCAAAAACCACAACCTTGCCACCAAACAGCATGTTCAAGCTGTTGTTGTTATGAAATCTTAGAATATCTCGGAGCATCTTATCCAAGGCTTCAAAACAATGTTTGTGAACCATTGGCGCTTCATCCCATATAATAAGTTTGGCTTTACCAATCAACTCAGCCAATGGACTTCATTGCTTAATGGTGCAAGTGGAATACGAAATATAAAACCCAGTGCAAGTGGAATCTTCATTTAAAAAAAAGGAAAGGGAGTGATGAAAAGATAGAGAGAGAGAGAGAGAGAGATAGATAGAGTTCGAGAAATCATCAAAAAAAAAAAGGAAATGGAGCATTGAAAGATTTAGAGTTTGTGAGATTGACAGAGAGAGTTCGAGAAAACGTCAAAACAAGAAAAGGAAAGGGAACAATGAAAACATTTCGAGAGAGAGAATGACAAAGAGAATGAGTTCTAGAAACCGTCAACAAAAAAAAAAAAAAAGAAGAGAAAGGAGTGGTTCACGGTGAGAGATGAAACATGGAAAGAGAGAATATGGTGAGTTGGTTTCAAATTAGAGAGGTGTACTGCCTGACTTACACCTGCAAAATTTTAATGTTTAAATTTATTTTTTAATTAATTGACATATTAAAGTAATCTGAAACAAAATCATTTTAATTAATTGACACAATTAAAATAAAAAGAGCATTAATACAATTTAAAAATCTAAAAAAAATGAGAAAATGACACATCATGAATAATTAATAGAACTAATTATTTTAATAGTAATAGCTTTATATATGTATATAGATTTCGCTAAAATTGCGTGGCATTTTCATGAATGGATTTCATAGGGATGGTTATGATTGGAAACACGTTCTAGAATCGACGAAGAAAGATTATTGGGAAGAATTCAAGGTATTTCTTTTAACTTATCAGCTTTAGAGAAAGTATAAGTGGTTGAAATCTGAATTTTTTTGCCTCTCAAATCTGAATGGCAGAAAAGAAGAGTTAGTCAGTATCACATTCCCCCTAAAGGCAAAGGCAAGATGTAATTAAGAACTTCATGTTTGATATGCGAGAAAATCCTCTAAACTAAGCCTTGTAAGTATTTCTATTTTTCTATCACCAATTCTTTGATGCTATCCATCGTGGCTGTCTTTGTTTCTTTGTTGCCATGCATATTGTATGGTATGCAAATGTTGATGTATGGTGGTTGTCTTTGTTGCTATGTGCCGTGGCTGTCTTTGTTTTCTTGCGATGGAGAATTCATATTCTCAGCTCAAAATTTTTCTGTTTTCTTTTCAGCAATTGGTTCCTTGATACACACTATGTATTTGAAAAGCATAATTTGATCCAAGTTTGGAATCTACCTGCATTAGTCAACTTCATCTTTTATGTCATTTCCCATTGTTGTTGATTTGATATGATTCCATAATTTTCTGAGCAAAAGTTAATTAGATAGGATTGTGTTAGATGGTGAATTGAGTCAACTTTTGTGTGATGAGTCACTATTATTTATGATCATCCTTGATATGCTCAAGATAATTAATTTTGGACAAATTTTAATTATTGCTTTCCCTATTGCAAATTTCAGCGTTGGTAGTGGAGTTTATTCTCAAAATTGGTTTGCTACATATTTAAGTAGATGGGATTTTCCATTTCACAATAAACTTATTGTTGTCTTCACTGTACATTTATAGCTTCTGTGTTTAGATTCATCTTCACTGTACATTTTTAAACCTAAATTTATGTTTGTCAACATGAAACAAAATTATATTCTTAGACAGACAAAATCAAGTTTAAAACGTGAAGAAACTAAGAAATAAGTCCAATTATTATTAAGGCCTGTTACGATATGTTACATTTGTCCAGGTAGTGTTTTGTTTTTCATTTATCAATAGATCCAAATTTGGTGTGCCACATTAGTTCGATATTCAGTTCTGCAATGAACAGAAAGTAGTAGAATTTCATCCGCTTTTTCGTTGTATTTTACTTTTCTTTTGGGTCCAAACAGCTGTTTGCAAGCATTTCAAATTTAGGTTTCTAAGCCTGACAAGAATACAGTTTATATAACTAATTGTGACTTGATTATGTGAGACATGTTCTTAGATTCTTTTGCTATGGCAATTAACAGAATTTTTTGCATTTGATTTTCAGTAGATAGTAAATACTTCTAATGTGAATTTCATTTAGGCAAAGAAGTTGCAACGAGATTCCTGCATCGATGAGTTGTTTGATTACCTTCAATCGCTGCATCGATGAGTTGTTTGTTTACCTTCAATCGAATGGACACGATGGGAAAACTATTGTCGATGAGCAGTCTCGACAAGTGCACGTATGTGTGTTCAATAACCTTGAATCCCAGTTGCAAAAAACTATGGATATGTTGAGCACTTTGGTAGCTAGTACATCGCTCCCATTTAACAATCCATCGTCTGGTGCACTGTTGACCCATTACCTAGTGGAGAGAACCTACCCACTGATTATATCATCTAAGGATCAGTCATCACCAGGTGACCACACTGACATTTGATCGACGTGTATATCGTCAATTTTGCGTATTTTGGATGATAACATTTTGATATGTATTTTGGATAATTTTAATGTTATATACTTTAATTTTATTCTTAATCTTCTGTTATGAAATTTTAGTTTGTTTTAATTGTTGGTTTACAACACAGAAATCATAAAATTTTCTAAAAAAAAAAATCAATTTTCCCCAAAAAAATTTAAAAAATACAAAAAAAATTCTAAAATATATTCTGTAAATCTATCGTGTTAGAAAAGCGGTCTGCCCATGATGGGTGAACCGATCCCGGTCAGTCAAGGTGTGAGTCGAGACCATGAACCGAGTCAATTAGTAAGCTCAATTGAATAAGCTTGGAAGAGTGGGCTTCCTATCTACGTAGGAGAGACCAAGTGACCCAAGTACTTAAGGTGTCACTTAAAACCATTCAGGATGAATCTTTTCTACAGTCACTTTCCTAAAACTTCAACAGTGAAAAACATTCTCCTAGAGACAGTGAGTTGAACGTCTTTCTGAGAAAAGGAAAGAAGAGAAAAGCTCTTCTTCCTTCCCCACCATGTCCTACAGTAATTATGTGGCATCTAAACTGCGCAAGCACTCTCTTCGGTAACAACCCGATTGTGGTTTGCTCGGGAGACCAACATCAAAATTAACCCATGCTGTCGCTGCCTCAAGGTTAGTGCCAATCAAATCTGCTCCTTTGTTCTTCGTCGGTTGGACTGTTATTGGTTACTTTCATTGGTATCAGACACCAGGTAAGAATTTAAAAAATGTGGTTTGAAATTCATGTTGGTTTCTGCTTTGGGCGCCTAACGTATTTTTCGTTCATTTGATTTTTTATCTCTAACGCGAATTTTGCTTCGAGTCCATCTGGAGCCGAATTTTGAAAGTTGGAATTTGGAAATTTTGATACCACCATTGAGATCAGCGACCCCAAAAACCTGTCTTGTCCATGTTTTGTCCCAAAATTCCATTTGAAAGGCCGTCAAATCGGCAAAAATCATATAAAAAAACACTAAGTGAGGTGGCACAGTGAGTCTAAGGCTTCTGATGAACTAGGCTGACGTGGCGAGCCCTAATTTGTCCAACACAAACACACGAGCGACTCAATGCGCTACACGTGGCAGAAGCTCAAAGCTTTGTAAACGATGACTATGCAAGACGTGAACCAACGAAAGAGAGCCACATGGGGAAAAGCGACACTTAGGCAGCCACGCAAGTGAAACATGGTAGTGCTGACCGAAAGTCCAAGTCATCACCATGGACCACTTATGACCTGATGCGTCGCAAGTGGCACGTGCCATATGGCAACATTGATTGGACCAACACGTCAGCAAAAAAAACAACCAGGAGGCGGTTGTTCAGACACGTTATTGACATATGGCATTGTTGACTCAGTTGACACATCAATACCCACGTTTAATCCTGAGGTGACACGTGGCAGTACAAAGCCACGTGGCATACACATCATCGCCATGTGGCATGAGACATGGCTGTGCCACATGGACCTTCCTTGCCACGTTAGCGCATGTGAACTAATCATGGTCTGGCATGTGTCGGACATGACACAGGTCTTGTCGTGGCGATGACACGTGGTGGAAGTGGAAGAGACGAGCGTATGGCGTATGGAATTGACACGTGGCTCATGTCGGTGCGTGACATGTGTCCCGACCATCAAATATTTTTAAATTGTTTGGAAGAAATAAATTTGATTTTTATGGAATTTTTGGCATATGTTTCACAATTTTTCAAGTTCTAGAACTATTTTCTTAATTTTTGAGATACTAAAAATTGTGAAAATTGTGTTTTTTTCCAAGAATTATATTTTGAAAATTATTTTTTAAAATAATTGATTTAAAAAATGCAAATGTGGTTCTCAGTTAGATAATTGGGATAAAATTCTAATTATTTGGATAATACGTAAGTACGTACATGCTCGTTTTATTTGTAGTTATTTACAAATAAGAGAATAGGGTAAGATCATATTATCGAATAAAGTATGAATTAAGGAAGAATTTGCACGACTCCCAAAGCGAGTAATTTGGGAAGGTGGTGGTCATGAAGGGAAAATAATTATGCATTAAGTGGGTAAAGATGATGAAGATTTTACTATTTCATACAATATTATGAACTCTTATCACCAATATTGGTTAATTTATTGGTCTATACTAGAATTTCAGAGAAATATGGTTCCCTAAGTGTCATTGAAAGCCACTTAGAGATTCTAGAAAGTAAAAATGTATTGAGAATGGTTTGTCCAAAATTAATCTATGATCACGAAAAGAGATCGTGAGAAGTGGGAGATCCACTTTATGGTCGTATGATTTATAGAATTCTCGATGAGTTGGCACGACAACTTAATAATTCTATTCTAACACGTTGGAAAAAGTCCATTGTGTATTCAATTAGTAGATATAGGTTAAATACTATATTCATGCAGTATTATTTTGCGGGTATTTATTAGCATTATTTGTGCATTAAATGCTGTCCAATGTTAACGTATGCATGTTAATATTGAGACTAATTGTTTGAATTACATGTTGGTTCAATAATTGATGCTTATCCCATTTATTATGTTTGGCTTATTGTTGTGTTGATTTGCCTTAATTTAATGTGCAATATTTTTGTGCGTTGAATATATTGTCCAATTATTGAGTTTTCCTTGATAATTGACATGGCCAACATGGATTCCCCTAAGTCATGTGGACTTTAAAAGTGAATTCGAACAGTCATTATTTACTGTCTATAAAATTAAATATAACATGGTTAATTATTATGACTAAGATGGTAATTGAACACCCGGCGTATTTTTCGATTCAAAGTTTAATAAAAGGCTACACTAGTTTAATTTTGGTTGGATAGTAAATATATGTGTATTGTTGTTAATTAGTTGTGTGCTACTTTGTTTTATTGTTTGTCATATTTATTTGTGATATTCACTGCTTGTAAAGTCAATTGATGTCGAGCCATACGAGAACATATGATTGAGCTATGGAGCTTAGGTGTCAACGATCGTAAATCCTAGATTATGAATCTAGCATGTACTCTAAGAACAATAGGCTTTTGCCCTTTTGAACTTAGTCATGGCCGAATTCAAAAAGGAGTAGAATACCATTCAACATATTTTGGATCGATGTCTGTCCGATGTGGAAGTGTGAAATTCCACTGCATCCATCATCTTGTTAGTTCAAAGGATGATGTTGTCACTTGACTATTTTGCAAGTATTAAGACACAATGTATCTGCAAGTTACATTTAAAGAGCAATTAGTTGGTGTGACACTAACTAGACCTCGCGGTCTTTGACCATCAATGCTGATACTTGTTACATGTGTCCTAATCAGGCAAGTAAAGCATAAGGCCGACATAATTAGAGAGCTAGTGATCTGATCATATTGTGATAAAGGACAAGGTCTAAGCAATGGTCCACTTCTTCCCTAGAAGTTAGGAGCAAACCAAATTTCACCTAACCCACATTTATCTCAAATATGAGATTGTAATGAATTTGGTAACGTCTTATTCTATTGGATATATTCCACTACAAAGGTAGGGAAAAAGTTCAAACACCTAAATCGTTAAGAAGTGGAGACTAGATAGAATTTTGAAGAAATCCTTGAACATGAACAACGCCAACATTTTGTGAATAAAATGTTAATTTCCAAAGGCTCATCACATAAGAGATGATGCACCTTTGAGGGTATGTTTCTCAAACTCACGCAAGTGAGAAGAGTTACCTTGCTCAATGTTCTCAAGTGAATTTCATTGTACCTAACGCTTAATTCAGCTTTAAGGATCCTTGCAATGAAGTTTCGACATGACTTCGTTAGATCCCAACTGTTTCTAAGGAAGGAATGAGTTGAGCATGCAAGGAACAACTCAAAAAGTGGGAATTTAAGGATTTGGCATGTGAGAATTAGCCTTGTGCAAAAGTCAAACCTTTTCTTGTATTAGATTCTGTCACAAACTTTTTGAGGTTTGCCTTCAATATGTGTTCTAACAATAACAGTATTTGTTAGACTGTATTTGAGTGGACACTACTTTGACATTAAAAGTAGTTTCTTAGTTAAGGTAAATGACCTAACTATTGAAAGTCCTAATTTCCATTTGTTGCTACTTCACGTTGTTATAAGAAATTATGTAAAGTTAATGCACGTAACTCAACTACATTGGAAAAATTGAATACATCAATTAGCTCAAGTGAGAGTATTAGACAATATTGTAAGTTCAAATTGTCTAATTGCGAGCATTGCAAAGAAGGATACTAGAGAGGAAACCATTTTGAAATGCATTTTGAGCTAAATAATTGTTGCTATTATTCTAATTTTGATGCTTGATGTCAAAAGATTGAGAGGCTAAGGCTAAGGACTATCACTTCGTCACTTTTGTATATTTGACTCTGAAAGGTACTTTCATATCTATTTGACTTCTCATAAGTAAGAATGATCAAGTTAGTTCTTACTTCTTACAAGTCAAGATGAGAATCAAACAAAACTTTGTGGATCGACTAAGGTCATGAACATCTACAAGATAAGTCCAAAGCTTTATGCGATAAAAGGGAAATGAACGAAGATGTTTATTCCTACACTTCGTAACAAAACCACACAACAAAAAGGAGAAACGAAACTCTCCTTCATATGGTTAAAACTATGATGGCAAGGGCCACGATGTTCAAGATCCATATGCCTTAAAAAAATTACGTTGCTTATACATCTCATGAGATGTGGATTGGTCGAGTGCATGACCTACACCATTTGTAACCAAGACATGTATTGCCAATGTCCACGATTCCTTGGTCTATAAAGACCAAGTGGCTTAAGGTGTGAGATACCTTACTGTGTCAGAAATGATACTTTCTTCGTGAGACAATAAGAATGGCATAGTAACGAGTTATAAGAAGTCACATTTGTTAGTTTTGTACCCTAGTCCAATCATTCATATACATTGTCATTTGATTTATTTAATAAAGAGACATTTCATTTCATATCTAAGAAATAATAT
>CAODLS010990084.1:0-16779 GCA_948243855.1 Flueggea neowawraea | reverse complement strand
GGCTGAGAAAGCTCGATTGGCTCATGAGAATTCTATTTATGCACGTGAGAACCGATTCTTGAGGGAAATTGTTGAATACCATCAACTCACAATGCAAGATGTTGTTTATCTGGATGAAGGCATGGAAGAAGTCACAGAAGTTTATCCTATTACGAGGATGCTCTCTGTGTCCCCGCCCTCACCCACGTCTCCACCCTCAACTTATGATGTTAATACATCTGCAACTGCACCAGTAACAAAGGAATTTTTTCCTGTCACCAGCCTGCCACAGGATACAGAGGACGATCCAGTAAGCGTTCCAGAATCCGGTACCTCAACAATCAAAGAAGAAGATGGGAAAAATAATGTTGCGAGGAGGGAAGAAGTTGCAGCAGAAAAGGAGGACAATATAAAAGCACCCTCAGTTCCATCTGCATGATCTTCAGTCCTATTGTTCTGTGGCATCAAATTTTGTGTAACATTGGCTTGATTCTTTTCCTCTTTCAGTTCTTTGTTATGTATTTGATCGAGGAAGGAGGGTTTCTTTGTTTCTGTTGAGTTTCCTTGCGGGCAAGTATTTATCATTGTTTCTGTAAGTAGATGTGTATGCAACTTCCTAATGGTTACCAAATAATTCTGGTTTTCCATACAAAGATTTCTGTTATGTGTACTCGGTAAAGGCAAGGATTATGTACAAAGGTGTGTGATATCCACAAAGATTGCTTATAACTCAAATAATTCTGGTTTTCCTTTAACAGCATCTTCAGGTCTCTTACTTTTCAAGCTACTGTCGGAAAGCAATCAAGCCGTAGGGTACAATCATTGTCGGAGACAAACAGATCCATACGAGAGAGTCTGGCGGCGTTTGTTTAGAGTATTGAATATGCTTTAAAGAACTGTTTCTATTACCTGCTATAAAAAAAAAACACTAAAGTATAAACGTGACAAGATTGTTTTCATATTGCTTCTGTTGATTTGCGCCATAGAGTTGGTCTCTTCTTCTAATCTAAATCCATTTTACTAGAGCATTTGGCTTGAAAGCAATTCTGATCTTTCCTCTCCCCTCTGGTGTTTATGATGATAAATAAATTTCTATCATCAACTACTGGTATGGACAAACAATGATCAAAACCAACTCAATTTTGGTGTTATATACAACTTAAGGGGAAAAGAAACGGAAGAACTTTCATTCTCATGAATGAACAGTGACATATATTGTTAGTCCTCAAAAGGAACTTGGCGTATTGCAAGGTCATTAGATATGTTCTTTCTTCATACAACAAACGAACATAGATCCAACTCAAGTTCCACCAACTCCTCTTCAGTATGATATCTTGGCTACTTAATGGACTGGCCAGAGCTAAATACAGTTGAAACATCCGTGTATAAGCCAGACAGTGATTGGTAAGGGCAGCTTTGATTAAATATTTGGAGCTTTAATGCAGAAAAAATCCATGCTTTAGACTGTAGGCAACTTTAGAATATCTGGAAGAACAAACTAGTTGAACCGTCGCCAAATGATCTGATATCTGCTGGTTTAACCAAGGCCCTACACAAAGGGCAGGTTCTCTCCCTTTCAAACCTGAAAACAGATAGACGGAGAGTAGATTAGAAATAGACCAACAAATGCTGGACAATAATCATAAATCTTCACAATCACGAAGTGATGTACTAACCATTCTGATACACAGTCTTCACAAAAGATGTGCTTACAACGAAGTAAAATGGGAGCATGCATCTTCTCCTGGCATATAGCACACATATCTCCAGCAGCATTCACCTGCATTACAACATTCAAGTCTTCAAGAGCATAGATGAATTTTCCTTGTGATAGTTATCACTTATGAACCACTGGCTAATATCCTTGACTCGTGTAAACTACAAGTAATTACTATCACAAAAAGAGTGGGACAAAAAGACAAAAAGAATGAATAATCATACCATCAGTCTAACTTTAACTCGAGACCAAATGAAGGTATTTTGAGCAAGTTAAATGAAAATTAGTTTCTATTAACATTTGCTGTAAGAAAGATATTCAAAGTAGTCATTATTAGGCCATTATAAATTCAGCCAGTGATTACAATTCCTTTAGTGTTAGCTCAGTTACAAGATTCAAGAAGTGCTTGTGGAAAAAAATGAAAGCGAATTCATTTAGGAAACCTAAAAACAGTAACTATGGTGCTTAATTGAATCAAACAAATAAAAAAAAATAATGGTGATAACTAACACAAAAGCATTCTGCACTCCCAACAGCTTGCTTGGATGCCAGACAGATCTAGAACTGTATGCTGTGCCATATTTTATTGTTAACAAGACTGACTCATAATGGCTTTAAAATTTTATATTAAACACAGAATGAAACTCTAGGCTCACATGTAATGAGCTCCTCCGTTGTATTTCACTTTCAGTAAAATATGATAAACAGAACAGAGATTCACACTTCTGTCATCGTATACATGCAATAACTCAGGTTTCATAAAATCTTGAAGATGCCAGAAGCACAAAAAGCTACCTGCTCTGATGTTGCATAAGTGCCATAATGGACCTCTTTGCGAGATAATGCCTTCAGGGAAGCAAAGAAAGACTGGACCTGCAGTTTGTCCATCAAAATAAGGACACATGAAAAAGGAACACAATGAGGAACATAGTGTGAGAAGCCATGACAATGCTGCAGAACGAACAGAATATGTATGAATCATTATACCTTCTCCATAACAGAGGTAAGCTTGAAAGTTAAGTACAGCCCTGTCATTAGTGACGAAAAGAAGCTTCCATATTCTTTATTCAAAAAGAAACGGTACCAGACTGGTGTAGGCAACAAGGCACGGTACAACAACATCAGATACTCAACCAAAGTTAGCATTTGACCCTGCAAGCATAATGAAATGTAAGTATACACATATATAAGTATTGTCAGTATACACAGGTATGCTCAAAACTTCTGGAAAAGCATACTTAAACTAACTTGACAAGAATGCCTTCCAAAAGGAAAAGGATTGCCATCCAGTTTCACTAGATGCTACATTTATTATCTTTTTAACACATTAAAAAAAATCCTTAGATGCATGTTACATATTCTCTCACCTGCTTGCTATAGTTTCTGCCTCTACTATTTTTGTAATACATTAACAAAATACATTTGACCACCATAGCAGCCTGCCGGACCAATGTATCTGGATATGACAAATAAGACATTTAAATGCAAAATAAATAAAAACACATGGCTAAGCATTCAGTACATGAGTGGATTATTCAGCGATAGGGATCAAAGCAATAGCTTCTTTCTAAAGAAAAAAAAAAAGCAGAAAAACAGAAAGAGAACATAACTAAAAAGTTTGCCCTTTTGGACATGAAGTCATACTCATGCCAATTCTGACAAAACAACCATTGATTACATTGAAATAAAATACCTAAAGAAATACATCTGTTTACAACAAAATAAAGAGTGCATCCACAGAACAAATAAAAGATACATCGATAATATAAGCAATAACATACCATTCACCATGATGATGAACACAGCATGCCAGAAAGGCAGTATAGATTTGGGAGGAAGCATGATTAGTGGATACAACAGATCATCATTCTGATACCACCAATAAACACCAATCACGTGGAGCATGAATGCCAGAGAAATACCAATTAGCACAGAGATTTTTCTCTCTCCCTGCAGTAAGCAAGAATTGCCTTACTCAAATATCACATTATAGGATTGTAGCACACAAGATAGAAAGGGACTGAATGCATAAAGTATCAAAACAATTTCTTAATAAGAACAGAACAAGGGCAGGCAAGCTATGTACCTTTAGGGCTGTTTGTTTCCTCAAAATATCATTGGACTTAAACATGACAACAGCAATCCAAATTGTAACAAAGAAACCTGCAACCTCTTAAAAAAAACCAATATTACAAACTTCAACGAAAGAGAGATTTACAGAAAATTTTTTGAAGAATGATATTGCAAAGAAAAATGGAAAAGTAAAAGAAACTAAAAAGAGACTCTGCAACACAGAACAACGAATTCAAAGCAAAAGTGAGTGCTCCCGATTTTTCAAAGATTGATGACACCAGTTAGAACAATGACACAGGTACAAGAACAACACTGCAGAGTGCCCTTAATCTTTTACAGAAAAACTGGCACGCTGAAGTTCCTCATATATACACTGAGCTGAACCATCCCACCACCAGTAAACGGTTGAACTTCAAGAAGATGCAAGATGAAACTGAATGACAAATTGACCAATCTCTCATTTTTCTTAATTAGATTCTTCTACGCAAGAAAACTTATTTCTTTTTCTTTCTGTGACTTGTTTACGTATTCAATTTGAGCTTATGAGTCACTCGATGTACACGCAATAGGTAAAGTGCCTTTTAGTTTGTATACTGTAAAGAATTAACTTCATATAAAAGCTCACACAAAACAAAGAATAATTGGAAAGCATGTTTCCTTTCTCTAGTCACCCCTTCTATAACTGCAACTACTAATGGACTAAGGCTCCAGTACAAATGAAATTGGCATTCTTTTCTCGTGTCAATCGTTAGTGACCTTTCAGGAATCATAAAATGAAAATAGGAAAAGAGGGTGTCAAACAAATCAAAACAAGTATGTGTACCTTGCAAATGCTGGCGGATGAAGACAACCAGTAGTAGCAAAGAGAAGGGTAGGACTTGTTCAATCCATCTAGCAGCTTGCTGAATATCATATCTCTGGTAAGATGAATCCCTTCCATTAGCTCCAGCACCATCCGCAGCTTCAGTATCAGGACTTGCATTCGACGGCTGCAAAGCACTAACTTCTCCGATCCCGCGATCGTTCCTAAAATCTGCCTGAACATCTGATGCAATCCCAGCCACTGGCTGCTGCACAGAAACCTCACTTTGAGCACCCACCTGTCCAACAACCAACCCAGAGCCATCCCTCTCATGATCTTGCTCCCCTGCGGCAATTATCCTAATGGCAACCTCCCCATTGTTGGCAGCAGACCCAGAAGCAGCGTTAGAATCATCAAGCCGATGATCATGTGTTCCAGGCGAGACATTGATGAGAGGATCAGACTCTTGGTGAGACGACATGGTGTTTCGGAAAAGACCGGAATATTCTAACAAAGGCAGAAATAGGTGCCTGAATAATACTTGAAGCTGATAGAATTCCATATCGCCTGGCATTAGAAGCACTAGTGGAAGCAGTTCCTCCGGCAGAAGAAGACCTAAAAGCGTCGGAATTACTACAGGACGCTTCCATCTGCGAAGATGCCCTAACCCTAACCATCATATATCATTATCATCACCAACCCTATTCAATCAGTCCCAAAACAAAAATATAAATTCATAATTTAAAAACACAAAAACAGAATAAAGAAACACAAAAAAAAGGTAAAAAAAAAAGGAAAAAATCTGGTATACCTTAGAAATAAGAGCCAAACAAGTTTATGTCATTCGACGACGGGTGCAAACCCTAAAAGAAAAAAAGGAAGAAGCCGAAAGGAAGCCGGACGTAGAAGGAAAGAAAAGTCAATGATGAGGGGGGAGTGTAGGCATTGGAAGACAGAGGTAATGCGGAGAATCGGCGATGGATCGATTAAGCGGGAGAGAGTGTATTGATGATGATGATGATGGAGCTAAAGGTTTGGGCTTAATTCCTTGCTTGTGCTGTTGATGGCTCTACGATGATGGTGACGACGGCATAGAGCGGAGCGGAATGGGCAGGCAGCCAAGAAAAGGGAGAGAGAGAAAAAACTTGAAACAAAAAATAAAAATTGAGGGAGTGAATGAATATTATATATTGGGTAAAATGAAATAAAAATTGAGGAGTAAGTGTTAATTAGGCAGACAATACAACTCTTTTGTTTGATTGATACAGTAAATTATTTATTTTTATTTTGAGGATTTTTTGTATTAATTAAATTGGGAATTTCCACTCTCTTGTCCTATTATCCCCAAAAGGATTTGACTCCACTACGGTACCCTATGGGCTATGACTTCTCTTCACTTCTCCACTTCTTCAGTTCTTCTCCCTGTTCGTTTCCTTTTTTTAAAAAAAAAATCTTTATTTCTAAACCACACTTCCTCCTCGGCTCACTACTATTATTTCACTTCGGACGTCAGCCCTATTTTTCGGAAAATTTTAACTTTTATATCAAATTTTAATTTTAATAAATGTCACATAAATTTTTAAATATAAAAAATGTCAAATAACACAAACTAAACTTAGACAAATGCCATTTTTGCAAAAAAATCGTGATATTTTCTGGATAAATTGATTTTTTTGCAAAAAAAATAAATTCTAAAGGAGAAAACATCTGATCTTTCAGAATGTATCAGGTGATCTCAAAATGTATCCAGATGTATTCATATGTATCCAAATCACAATTTTTTAGATAAAATTTGATTTAAATTTTTTTGATATAATATTTTTAAAATTAAATGCCTCAAAATTACAATTTTTAATATAATTTTTACAATTTTTTTGATACTCTCCAAAATGTATCCAAATCTAAATTTTTTATATAATTTTTTTATAGTATCCAAATGTATATGAAATTCAATTTTCATATTTTTTAGTCTCCAAATATATCCGCGAGTATCCAAATGCATCTGTCCTTACGTAAAATCAAAATAATTCAAAAAATTCACCCCTACAGAAAATTGATTTCAACAAAAATTAATTAAAATTAGCAAAATAAGCTGAACAAAAAAAAATTCAAGTGTTTTTTCACATTAAATAATGAATAACAAAGATTTTTTTATTTTTTTTAAAACCAAGGGCATTTAAGTAATTTTATTTAAAAAAAGAGTAGCTAGGGTTTTTTTCACCCTAGCCACCGTTCACACCAAGGTGCACTCCACCACCGCTGCCACATCACACTCCACCATCGCTCGCGAGACAACGAACAGAGCATCGAAGAGAGGAGTTTGGCGAGAGACATCCAACCAAACTTGACCAAGGAGAGAAGAAGAGATCGAGCGACGGTGATGAAACAATAGATGAAGGGAAGAAGACATGGAGCTAAGAGAGAGAAAGGGAGGACGAAAGAGGAGAGAAAACCGAGAGAGCTGAGAGAGAGAAACAGAATAGGTGAGGAGGCGAAGGACGACGTCAGAGCGACAGAAGATTTCGGGTTGTTAGGGTTTCATGGATGAGATTGAGGAGGAAAAGATGAGAGAGAAAGAAGAGTGTGAGGAAAGAGGAGAGAAATAAAATGATCAAATAAGAGAAAAAAATTATTTTTATTTAATCAAATGTGACATTTTTTAACTAAAGATTAAAAGTATGTCATTTGGGCAATTGAACATAAAAAATGTTGGCATTTCAGCAATTAGGAAACTGGTATTTCTATTCGTCAAAATCAAAATATTTATACTGACATGTGACATAATTAACTCCTATTTTTCTGTTTTCGTTCAACCCTTAATCCAATGAGGAAATTGCAAAGAATATCCACCTTTTTAAACTTAATCTAACAATAGCCATCAAACTTTTGCTAATGCAATACTAGGTTCTTGATATTCTAATTATGCTCATTGGGATAAATAACTACCAATTTTGAAATAATATATTTCCTATATTTTCTCCACTTTCTTTTTTAACTAATTATCTAAAAACTAACTCCCAATTTTGGATTATACATATTTCCGATATTTTCTCCACTGTTTTGGTAACTAATTATCTAATTTCACAATTGCATGTAAGTTGTAATCCTATTTTTTTTTACATTGTCAATTTAGATTATAGAATTTCAATTATGTTTCAGTAAAGTTTCGTGATTGTGTTTATAGTTTCAAATCGAACTGGTGATTCAGGTTTATTTTTTGT
This sequence comes from Flueggea neowawraea, assembly GCA_948243855.1. Taxonomy (NCBI): domain Eukaryota; kingdom Viridiplantae; phylum Streptophyta; class Magnoliopsida; order Malpighiales; family Phyllanthaceae; genus Flueggea; species Flueggea neowawraea. The sequence goes on along the minus strand of CAODLS010990084.1, from coordinate 8,987 downwards.
CCATTAGTTTATATCACATTTTGTTGAAGTTTCATTCAAGTTTCAGAATAGTTTCATCGGAATCTCATGCCCTTGCTATAAAATAAATGACTTACTTATTTTAAGTTTCAATCAAGATCTACAAACTTTCTTTTTTTTATATTACATATTTCATTTTTTTTTCAAAACAAGCAGTGTAGTTTTTGTCAAATTCCGTGTAGCTTCAATATCGATTCATTGAAAAAAATGCATTGACATGACAAAATAATGTAAAAGAATTTTTTAAAAAAAAAAAAACACAATGAAACTTATGTGAAACCATATTGTTTAATAGTATCGTTACCAAACAAGCTTACATGAATCCCTACTATTAAATAGTTTCAACCGAATTTCAATAGTGTTTCAATCTAGAAAACGTGTACCACCATGTCAAAACTAATAAAAATAATGAAGACAAAAATGAAATTAAACAGAAATTAGACGTCTGTGGTAAATAAAAAAAGTAGCTGAAATTAAGAATTGAAATAATCTTGAATCGTTGCTCTTGAGCGATCTCTTGCCAACAATCTATTTCAAGTCCTCCGACCTATCATATACGAGTTCCACAGGCAATCCGCCGCGACGTCATCGTCATATTCGTCAAATTTAAGTTTTGAACCTATCCAATTTATTTTCTGTCTATTAGTTTATATCGCATTTCATTGAAGTTTCAATCAAGTTTCAGAATAGTTTTAACGCAATCTCATGCACTTTCTATAAAATAAATGACTTAATTATTTTAAATTTCAATCAAGATCTATGAACTTTCTTTTTTATATTACACTAGTTTTTCCTGCCAGAACGTTGTCCGGAATACTATAAATCTATTTATAAATATTTGAGAATTTAATAATAGTTATCTTAAATTTAAAAAATATAAAAATAATATTAAAGTTTTTATAAGATTTGTTTCCATATTTGCTTATTTTCTTAATAGAAAGTAAATATTAGTTAAGATATTTAATATTTTAGTAGGAGGTGACACATGTCATTAAATCAAAATGCTACATGTCAAAATTTTAAGATGCCAAATATCAATTTTTTTATAGAATTATATTCTGCTTTTATATATTATGTAAATATGTCATTTTTTTCAAAACAAATAGTTTAATTCTCATCAAGTTTCTGTGTAATTTCAATTGTGTTTCAATATTGATTCATTGAAAAAATTGCATTGACATGAAAAAATAATGTAAAAGAATTTAAAAAAAAAACACAATGAAACTTATATAAAATCATATTGTTTAATAGTATCGATACCAAACCAGCTTACATGAACCCCTACTATTAAATAGTTTCAACGGGGTTTCAATACTATTTCAATCTCAAAAAAGTGCACCACCATGTCAAAACTAATAAAAATAATGAAAACAAAATGAAATTAAACAGAAATTAGACGCTCGTAGTACATCAAAAAACTAGCTGAAATTAAGAATTGAAATAATCTTGAATCGTTCCTCTTAAGCGATCTTTTGCCAGCGATCTATTTCAGGTCCTCCGACCTATCATATACAAGTTCCACAGCTCGTCCGCCATGACGTCATTGTCATATTCGTGAAATTTAAGGTTTGAACCTGTCGAATCGTTGCAAGAAGTTCCAATCATGACTTTGAAGAAAAAACTGGTGATGACTTCACAGACTGGTGACGGCAACAATACAGTGGTGCAAACATTGAGATATTGAGAAGATACCACAAATGGACAGAAAAAGAGGGTGGATTTTGCTTCTCTGAAAATAGTGGAGCTATTTATTTGATTTTGATTTTCAGAAACCCACCATATTTAAAATGCTAATTAATATTTGATGTTGTTTCCTATTTTGTCGGTTAGTCCCTCTTTTTGTGGAGAAGTTATCTCTCGAGCAGTTGATGTGAAATGGATAGTTTTAGAATTAATATCAAAAGTTTTGGTCATGTTTGCATCATGTTTTAAAGTAGCTGTGTATAAATATGTTTCAATCTAGTGACATGCGTATGTAAAAAACCCTCAATCCAATCCCTACACGTTGTTCGGCCCAAATTCAACACAAAATAAATGGTGCCAACAACATTCCTACTATTTCAAGTTTCGAATATTTCAAACAACTTGCAGATTATTACTACTCTAATAAATTAAAAGCATTAGCTGGAAAATTCCACGTTTATTGCGCGCAACCATGTGGCATCTACAGTGCTCATGCATGTGCATTTCACACTCCGGTACTAAAAATTTCCATAAATACCCATTACCATACAACTTGAATATTAAAAAAAATTTACATTAAAATAGATGAAAATCATGTGAATATTATTTAAATACTCTTTGCATACTATAAATAGTTTATTTCAACATTATTTACAAAAATAAATATCAGTTAAATATAACTTGACCACTAAAATAAAATTATACGGATAAAGTTGAAAACCAGTAAAATACCATTTGAATATTGTTTGCATATCAAATTGTTTAATATTTTTTTCCAATATGAAATTATTAAACAATTAGGTCAATAAATTGACTAATCAAGACCCCTCGGCTAGAGTTGTAAAAATTGAACTGGAACCAAACCGATCAAAACTGGAATCGTGAATCGCACAGTAAAAACTGTCGGTTCATGGTTTGGTTCCGGTTCAAGGGTGTTAAGAACCGTGTAACAGCCGATTCCGAACCGGTGGTTCAATCCTTATAAACCAATAGGTTTAACCCAAACTAGTGGTTTAAAACCTTCCAAAACCAGTATTTTAACCAAAACTAGTTGTTCAACCTTTCAAAACCATATTTTAACCTCCTAAATCAGCGATTTTAACCCTTTTAGGCTAACATTTTTAACCAAAATCAGTAGTTTAACCTTCCTAACCTCGATTTTAACATTAGTTTAATTTTTCTTTTAAAAAAAATATTCAAACCTGATCGAACCAGAACGAAAATCGTCGGTCGAATCGTTATAAACCGAAACCAAACTAGAACCTAACTGCCCAGAACTGCCATTGGGCTTTCGGCGGTTAGGTTTCGGTTCCATGGTTCTAGGAACCAGAATTGGCAATTTGCGAACCGGTAACACGTCTCCCCTCAGCAACTCTTCTTCGCTGAAGCGTCAACGTCCTAGAATTTCCTTCTCTTAAAAGCTCAATAAACATGATTTTGAAAACAAAATCAAATACACAAACTTACCTGATCCAACTCTTATTATTCCTTTCTCTATCTCTTTCCCCTTTCTCTCAGATCCAACTATGGCTACAATGTTATTTCCATCACTTTTAATCTCCACACTCCTCTTTCTCATTCCACCTTCAAATCTATCATTTCATATTCTCGAAATTGGAGAATCTTTGGAAGTTACAGAGAGTGGATTATCGGTAGTGGTCGTTACATGAAAGAGAGAGTATTGGGGAGTGGTGTTGGAATAAGATCAAGCATTGGTTGGATTGGACGTCTTTGATACCAGATAGTTATGATGCATGCTTATTGTAATTGGTTTAAAAGGATTGAGAGGGAAATTGAGAAGAGAATTAGAAGAACAAAAGAGAGAGGGAGAGATAGAGAAAAGAAGAAATGAGAGGGAAAGAGAGAAAGCAAAGAAAGGATCGGGAGAAATAGAGATTTAGAGTGAAAATATAGATTGTTATTGTTGGACTTGGGTAGCCTTGGGGAAATCCGCCTTGTGCGTGGGCTTAGTGAAGGAGCACATAAGTGAATCTGATACCACATCTTTACCCAAAACCTTAAGGCAATGGGTTATGGTCCACACCGCTTATAAGTCATTCACATACATCACAACTCTATAATGTGGAACAATTACCATTCACACTTGCATATCTAACAATATCTCCCTCAAGTGTGAATCTCAATCACGCTTAAATCTGCTCCCCCTATAACGGATACCATTCTAAGCATTGCATATTTTTTTCTTAGGCCTCTTTAAGTACTAATGTGGAATTGTAACTCGAGCTCTTTCCATGATTCCACCCATCTACGAGCTAACCCCACTGCTCACACTAGACAAGGATTTTACCAGTCAGTACAACTATTCACCATCCTCAGGCTTGGGAGCTTAGGCCCCGGTCATCACACAATGTCACCAAAAGCTTCACCCATGACTACACCTTATGTCTAAGAGTTTTTTTTTCGGCCGCTCACAAAATAGATCCGGGTTACACCAATCAATACAATTATTCACCACATTACTGCACTCATACCAAATCACTATCGCACCATAATTGTCATTATTCGCGTCTCAGTTGAACTGTTAGCTCTAATACTACTTGTCAGAAAAACAAGCGATAAAATAATACAGAATTAAACAAGAGCAATTACATAAGAACACAAAATTTATATCGTTTGATCAATCTGATCTACGTCCACGGACAGAAAGCTAGTAATTCTATTATTTATGAGTTAAAATAGTTATCATTTTACTTTAGTGACATCTGCTCCACATTTACAGTAAAAAGACTAAAACATGGACCATCAGCGGTTCATTGTATAAAAATATAATTAAAGAAAAATGAATTGGTAGAAATAAGATTAGGTCGTGAATTAAAATATCTGCAACTTAAGGTGGTCTGGAGCAAATTATCAGGACCATCGGCAGTTCATTGTGTAGTTTCCTCAAATAAATGAAGTTTGCTAGGTGGACGAGGACAGTGACGCCCTCCTATTCTGTTTTTTTTTTAGTGTTTCACTTTATTTAGCTCCAGTTCTTATTAATTTCAACTATGGAATCGGTAAAATTATTAATTGTCAAACTAGCGAATCAATCCACTCTTCTATAGAACTTACTGTTCACTTATTCCCTGTCGTCATTTTTTTCTTTACAATATTCACTGTCAACAATTTTTTCTTTCTTTTTTTTGAGCTCGTCAACATTTTTCTTTTATACATAAGGATGTGTTTGTTTTAGGCAAATTAAGTTAATAGATTGTAAAAGTAGATTGTATTTGATAGATTGTGGTAGATTTGATGAATTGAGATAGATTGAAAATTTTACTAAAAGACTATTTTGCCATTGGAGTATTTCCTTTTACTTGGTTTCTTTTATACTGTACAACTATTTGAAATGCAACTCAAATTGATCATCAAATTAGTTTAAAAAAATGATCATGAAAAAAAATTAGAAATATGCTGTTTTTTTATTTGAAAAATAAAAATTTAGATTTTATTAAATTTTTAGCATATAAATGATTAAAATTAATTTGTCTCTATATTTTATCTATTGGTAGTACGCAAAATGACAAACTTGTCACTCTTTTGTTGTTCAACAAAAACAAAAATGGAGAAATTTGAATTCTTTTAATTGGATAAGGTTGAATAAAATTGAATTAAATTGGAGACTTTTATAAACAAAAACTAAGTGTGTCATTAAATTTTTTGCTCATTTTAATTTTTATTTCACAAAGTCATAAACAAGAAAGAGATCAATGTTTGCATTGATTAAAAGAAAATGGAGAGTTCGTACTTTTTTACAAGTTACTTATTTTTTTTCTTATAAAAAAGATGTGTGTTGATTAATTAATCAAAAGAAATATATACTTCAAAATTGCAAAAAGGTCACAAAGAACAAACAATTTTTTTTTGGCTACAAATAAAAGGAGTGTAATTGAGTTTGTGATGAAGAGATGTGTGGAGAAGAGGAAAAGAAAATAAGAAGAATCATGAAGAGGTGTAATGTTAGAAGCTTAGGACTTAGAAGAGTGTTTTGGGAAGTCTGTTTTAGTCTCTTGTCAGTTGCCTTGTTATAAAATTGCAGACTTGGCAATTTAGCACCCAAAACAAATAGCATATTTTGATGAAAAATGTCTTTGTTATAGTAGAATCTACTAAATATGCGTAATCCAAACACCCCAAGATTTGTGCTGCCATCATTAAAGATTATGAACCCACAAACACAAAATTTACGAAGAACAGACGGGGTAAAGATGATATTATTTGGAATGTTTTTGGACAGGACAGTGCAGACTGCAGAAAAGCGCAGGATAGCAGGCGTGGACAGGGTACGAGGGCGACTTGAGCAGGGTTAACTTGGGGACACCACACGGAGAATCCCAATCACGGAGCATGTCTTGGCTTTGATTCTCTTTTGTTTGTTTCTTTGCTTGTTTTCGAAAGGGAAGGGTCCGAAAATGGGCATGTTAGGCGAAAGGCAAATGGGGGGCATGTGGAGAAGTGGCGTGGAGTGGACCATAAATAAAGGGGTACGGAGTGGAAGAGGAGGTCAAATGTGAAGGAGCTGGCATAAAAGTTAGAGTCCAAATTGTTTTGTATGCATTCACACTACACCCCGCAGTGCAGCACATTCGTATTTAAAAAAGTGGCATATTTTTAGACACGGTAGTTGTTTTCCAATTAACATGTTATATGGAAGATTCCAGCCCTATGTGCTGTGGTGTTTTGACTTGTAAGCTCCTAACTATAAGCATTAAGATGTCAACCTAGCTAATTACTCTCACTTTCACCAAACAACCACTATTGTTGTTGTTGTTGTTCTTTTTGTTGTCAGTTGTCACCATTTCTGCCACGACGCCTTTTCTCCCATGAAAAGAAAGAAAAAATAAAACGTATAGGATATGGAACTAAACTAGCAGTATTTAAGAAATGGAGAATCTGGGAACGCATTTGGCACCCACGTTGGGAGTGGGGAAGACTTGGCTAAGGCATAGTGAGATTGCATTTTGAGTGGAGGAAGGCAACAATGAACGAATTAATAATAAAAACACAACATCCAGCATTATTTCATTTTATTGTGGAGATGCAGAGAAGTCCATGTCATTAACAGCAAAGACACCTACCCCTCTTCTCTACTCTACTTTCCTAAATGCCCTTTTTCCCGGGAAACAAACAACAATATTGTCGTTGATATTATTACTTCAGTACATTAAGCATTTTAATTCAATACTGAAACTGAAATGGTTTGTTTTGGAGTGGAATGGATCGGCAAAGCAGAAAGAAGAGAAGATGGGAGGATTGAATGAGAAGGGCTGCAAAGTGGAGCGGAATGTTGTTAGGAGGAGGCAGGGGGTGTGTTTGTGTTGTGTGCACACCTGTAAAAACAAACAAAATTGGTAATTACATAATATATCTATTTATTATTTTGTAATTAGCAGTGTGTGTAAATACAGCCAGAGAGCCAGTTGGTCTCTCTCTCCCACCCCCTTTTCACCTCCCACCGCTCTCTCTCTCCCCTGCCCCCCATCACCATCTTCATTTTCATCGTGTCATCTACCTCCCCCGATTCCACTCTCTTATTTCCTCCTCCCACCACTCTCTCCATTTTCATTCCTCTACTCAAATCCCCCACTCCAGTCTGCTCTCGCAGACTTTCCACACTCAATCCCAGAAAAAAAGAAACGAAATTGCCAACCATTCTTCTTATTAGTACTGCTACCCCTTAAACACCTTTGATAAAGTGGGAACGTCCGTACATTGCATGGAACTGGAAGGCGGCATCGGGATAGGTCTCTGAAAGTGATTGGATTGAAAATGCAGTGTCTTTTCGGGGTCTATTAAAGCGATTTTCTGATCTTGACATCATGATTTACCTCAAGATTCTAGGGTTTATTAAGGGATATTGTCGGTGCCTATGAGTTATTGCGGTGGTGGTGCATGATCTATGTAATTACCTCCAGATTTCCCCAACATTCTTTGCTAAATCTCATCGGAATTTCAGGTACTTGTAAATTCACTCAGTACGTTACTTTTGGACCGTATCGGGAAGGGTATTTAATCACTCCATTGACCGTTTCCAGCTCCAAGATTCGAGCTTTACTGCTTTTACTCGCTTAAAGATTCGACCTTTATTGTTAATTTTGATTTTGGATATAAATGCCGGGATCATTCTCTAATCTGGAGTTTAAGGGAGCTTCTTGAACAAGGAATTTGCCAGTGTAAAGGGATACAACGGTTGGGTTGGGGACCTTCAAAGTGGCTTTAGCTTCTCTGCTCGGGGAATCTATTTCTTTTCTACAGTATCCGTTGTTGCTATTGTTGTCATTTTGTTGCAACTGAGAGAGATTTACAGAAATATGGACGTCTAACCCACCAACTATGGATTTGCTACTCTGAGACCAATTCTTCCTTCGATCAAGTTGTTTTCTTTTCAAGAATTTACTGCATTTTCCGTTAATTATTATTTGGATCTGAGCTGCACTTTAATACTAGACTCTTGACATTGCGATTCTGGCTATTTGGGTCTGGGGTTTCATAAGGGTAGTTGACTGGCATTCTGCTGAATTCCACCGTTTCTAGGCATCGATGGGGCTTCCTAGAAGTCTCGCGATGCTGCTTCTTCTTCTCATGTGTTTCCTCTGCTTGCCCGCGCTTAGGGCTCAACAGACCAGTCCTGCACGAGCCCTTGATGCTCTTCTCCAAGATTATGCTTACAGGGCTTTTGTTCGTCCAAGGACTGGTGTGCAATATGATGGGGTTGTTCCCTCTAACTTGACTGGCATTAGGATTGCGGCAATGCGGCTTAGGAGTGGAAGCTTAAGAACTAAGGGTGTGAAAATGTACAATGAGTTTATGATCCCTACTGGTGTTATTGAGCAGCTATATGTGGTGAGGCTTGTTCTGGTCTACCAAAATTTGGGCAATTGGTCTCTAAGCTATTATTCGCTATCAGGTTACACTTACCTTGCTCCTGTTTTGGGTCTTCTAGCTTACAGTGCTGCAAACCTATCTGCTACAAATTTACAAGAATTGGACATTAGGACAAGTGGTGATCCCATAACAATCAGGTTCCCAGATGTGCTGTCAGCTCCAGTTGGTTCCGTCGCTAAGTGTGTGCGCTTTGATTTACAGGGTACGCCGAGTTTTACTGATGTGATTTCTGGCAATGTATGTCAAACAACCCATCAAGGGCATTTTTCGATAGTTGTTGAGTCCATTGCCCCATCTCCAGAGCCGACGTCACCACCTGCTGAAACTCCAAGTGAACGGGGAAAGAAGAGTACTTCTAAGGTCTGGATAATTGTTGGGTCTGTGCTGGGTGGACTGGT
>CAODLS010990073.1:0-12088 GCA_948243855.1 Flueggea neowawraea | reverse complement strand
AATTTTGTAGCTTTTTGACTTAACCATGAAATTTTGCACAAGAAATCTGGCATGTTTTACCATTGTCTATGACAACTTCAATTGACACATCTTGGCCAGTATCGTTCTATTATGCTTCAGATCATAGATGGAGTAAAACTTGTACAAAAAAATAATTTTGTAGAAATTTTGCGCAACAAATCTAGCTTGTTTTAGCATTGTCTGTGACAACTTCAATTGACAAATCTTGGTGAGTTTCGTTCTATTATGCTTCAGATCATAGATCGACCACAACTTGTGCAAAAAAGAATTTTCCAGCTTTTCGACTTAACGACGAACTTTTGTTCAACAAATGAAGTATCCTTTAAGGATAAAGCATGGTTAGATGTCAACCGATATTGATTAATACATTTCTTGATCCCAAATAGACTGATATGACAACTGACATTGATAACCCTTTTATCAATTCATTTGAGTATGCATATATTCCACCAATCATACAGATCAAGTGGCCTAAAGATATCACTTTTCATAAGAGGAACAAATTCATCACTATCACTATCACTCCTCCACAAGATTAATGACATATCTAATCATAGCCTTTATGCTTACCCTGTTAAGGATAATGTTTGACTAAGTCAAAATATGTGATTCCTCATGTGAGAGTCGATAGTGAGTTTCAGTCAGAGGACTCAAACATCACCACTGTATGAAAGCTACTTGTGACATTGATCCATAAAGTGCTTTCACAACGAGTCAGTCCAACACATGTTCCCTAACATGTATCTATATTCTAAGTGATATCCCATATCCATAATCAGTCAAATATGACCCTCTTAGCAACATACTAACATTGGCTTGTTATCATTCTCATGAGAATAATCGATTAGGGACTTTTATAATATTATTCCTTTTATCTTAAGGTTTTACTATCAAGTTACACTCGATGACATAAGGAAGAATAAACTATTCATAGAAGTTTTATTGTCATAAACAATAAAATATTTCATAGTTATGAAATAAAATGCCTCTTTATTAAATAATAAATGTAATAACAATGTATATTAATGATTGGAGTAGGGCACAAAACTAACAAGCGAGTGGTTACTTTGGTGACAAAACGGTGGATGAGGCATATGGTATATATGAAATGCTTGCCACCAACTATCAACAAAAGGCAGTTAGAGGAAAAAGAGCAGGCATTCATGAGGTAAACACTTCTTCTTCTGACTTGGTTTCTCAAATTGATGATATATCTAGAAAAATGAACATATTGATCAATCGAGGAGCCATGGTTAAAGAACAATGCTCTTTTTGCAGAGTGATAGGGCATAGTGATGCCAATTATGGATATGGTGAAGGAATGAGTTCTTACATGAAAGCAGTGAATTATATGGGAGGTTTTGAGAGGCCACAACCAAGGAATGATCCTTACTCCAACATGTATAATGGGAGATCACGCAACTATCCGAACTTCTCTTGGAAGGATCAAAGTGTCAATCAAAGAAGATCAATGGGACTCCAGGGATTTCAGCTAAGGCCACCATTCCAACAACCACCACCGCCACTGCAATAAAACATCCAACAGAAGAAACCACCTCTAGAAGATCTTTTAATGAAGTACATGTCAAAAAATGGAAGCTAGAGATGCCAAAGTTGACCAAGTTGTCTAAGCTCAACAAGAAACCATCTAGAATTTACAAAGGCAAGTTGGTCAGCTAGCCAAGGCGGTTTTAGAGCGTGAAAAAGGAAAGCTACCCAGGACTTCATAAGCCAATCCAAAAGAGGATGTAATGGTGATCTCAATTGTCAATGAGCTAGAACTTTACAAAGAAGCAAGTGTGGGGAAGGAGCCCAAAGAGGAAGTGAGACCGAGCAAGGAAAAGGGAAAGAAACCGTTAGAGGAAAAGCCCAAACACGATAAGGAGGAGAGAGAAACCACTGTACAAAGCAAGGGTATCTCATTTCATCCAAAAGATGAGGTAAAACCCTATGTTCCTCATATTTCATTTCCACAACCATTGAAGGCTCAAAAGGTGGATGAAAAAATTCTAAAGTTTTTGGAAATGTTCAAGAAGTTACAAATGAAAATTCGATTCATTGAGACTATTGCACATATGCCTCATTGTGCTACATTCCTAAAGAAAATTGACTCAATTAAGAAGAAATTGGAGGAGTATCCTTGAAATGGATAATGCTTTTGAACTCCCTTTCATTATTGGTTGACCATTCTTAGCAACATGGGGAGCATTATTTGATGTTGTTAAAGAAAAATTGACATTTAGAGTTGGGAGTGAAAATCAACATTTTATTGTCTTCAGTAATTCCAATGTGCTTTTAAATGATAAATATGTTGATGATGCTAAAGCCATAAAATCTTATTGTATGTTGGACATTAACCCCATCAAAATCTTCATGTGTTAAGGAAAGTGCGGGTGAACTAAATTAAAAAATGAGAGAACCACCTCTAGAGCTAAACAAGAAACCAAAACAAATGCAAGGGAAACAAAAAATTTTGGTGGGGTTAAGAACCGAAATGATAAACCTAAAGGGAAAGAGAGTGATTATCTCTTGACGGGTGAGTTTGTAGAAGGACAAAATGTTTTATATTTTCCACCAAAAAATCACTTTTTTTATGACCCCAAAATTCCATGGTTTAGACCATTTTTTATTTCAAACATTCATTCATGTGGTGCTATAGACATTGTGCTTAATGATCATAAACCACTTAAGGTTCATGGAAAAAAGATTGAAATCATACATGGCATCCATCATAAGGACTATTTGGCGCCCTAAATAGATCTTATCCATAAGTTCAGAATGACATTAAACTACTTTTGGTCCGCAATGACATTAAACTATGCTTATCCTTTTATTTATTGCATTTGCATGCATAATTGCATTCTAGTTTACCAGCACGTTTATTTTCATTGCTATGCATTTTATTTTGAGATTGGTTAAGAGGAGTATTGCCCAATTACATGTTCATATATGCATTTGTGTCCACTAACCTTTCTTGTCTCAAAGCCAAAAGTGAAGCCATTCGTTAAAGGGAAGAGCAAATGCAAGCAAGGCAAAAAATAGAGAAGCATTCTAAACCTTATCTCTTTTACTTTTATGCTTAATGTTGAAAAGCGAAATTGTCCCTATTGTTGATGTTGATCCGGATTTATTTTGTCAAACATTGGGAACAATGTTCCAAATAAGTGTGGGTGAGAGGTTTATTGAATGCTTGTGTTTAGTTGTTTGAAAATGCCTTTGTTTGTTTCATTTTGCTTGAAATTGATGCCATTGTTAGTATAATTTTGCTTAAAATTGCTTACATTTTTTCTGAATTTTTACTTGATTTTCAACTCGGTGTTTTGTCTTTGATATTCAAGAACTTAAATGTTCAAGTACTTTGAGACTTGGGATCCCTTATATACCCATTATTCTATAACTCTGGTTTCTATGCCCCTTAGCTTTAGGAAAAGACAACCCCTAGTACTAGAACTGGAAGGATTAGTTTGGATTTGCACACACCCCTGTGAGATTTTCATAAATTAAACACTTTATGTTCTTGATGTGTGTATTGATCATTGATGTAGGACCCTAGTAGAATTTGCTATGAAGTGCATTTCGAAGAACACACAATTTCAAATTGAGATATCGAAACGATGAAAGACATTGTTTGTTTACCCTTTGTTTTTCGTTTCTTTTAGTATCCACCTTTTATATTAATCCCTTATTCACCCCTTTTGAGCCTTCACCTTTACTTGTTTTAAACCCATTTAACCATCCCCATCTTTATTCCAAGCCTCAATATGTGAATCCTAAGTTGAGCGATGTTTAGTTGTGATACATTGCCAAGTTAAATTTTTATGTTAATGCATTGGTTTAATTTGGTATTAGACATGTCTTGCCTATGGTTTTTATGCTCATTTTGTAATAAAAAACATGGCTGCCCTATTTGTTGATTAGTGAAAAGTGGCGTCGCTTTATTTTCATTCCAAAAAACATAAAATAAAAAGAAAAGAAAAGAAGGGAAAAAAAAGGAAAGAGAAAGAAATAAGGTCAAGCAATGCCAAAGCAAGTGAATTGCTTGAAATGCAGCCTTGTTTTGAAAAGGAAAGACTTGTATTTATTTTTATATTGCATTAACTTGGTGTGCTTATGATGGCATGTATCACTCAATTTGATCATTGTTCTCTCAAATAAATTGAACCCTTTATTATCCCTATTACAAGCCTTTAAAAGTCATTTTGATCGATTTTCGGTTTGAATTATTATAGTGGTTACGATTTGACTGTGTACCAAATTTTGGTAAGCCTTGCTATGAATTGATTACAACTACGGTAGTGTCCCAGACCGTGGTGGCCTGGAAGGTGACAAAAAAGTGAGGCGGCCAAAGGTATTTTTACAGACAAAAGGCATACACTTGGGGGCATTTTTTCAACACATTTGCTAGGGTTTCAAGACATGTAAAGGGGAATAGATACCCCTCTTAACAATATTTCTCTCATGTTTCACACTTTGAAAGACCACTTTTCTTTCTTTTCTTTTTCTTTCTTTCTCTCTTTCATTTTGGAAGAACATAGTTTAGGTTTTAAAGAAGGTGAAGGTGATTAGGCTTGAAGATTGGAGATTTCTCTCGAAGGCTACCTAGAGAGGCGTCTCTACATCTGTTTTATCTGTTCTTATCTTTAGTCGTTATCATGTTTTATGTTGATATTTATCATCATATTTGGTTGAACATAAACATGGTTGCTTAATATTTTGTTAGGACTTAGAGACATAAACCTTGACATCTTTTTGCTATATCTATGAATGGGATTCATGTTTTACATTGCCATATTTGTAGTATTTATCTCTAGTTCTTGAATGACATATTTGTAGAGATTTTGTTACACTTGAATGTTGTATTTGTTGCCTTTGTTGAATTTGATTTAATTACACGTATGATTTTATTATTGTTGTGATTGGTCATCATAATGGTAGTTTTAAAAAGTCTAGTTGAAGGAGCGAAAGGAGAAGACTAGATAAGGTTGACATACATTAAACTTGTTGGGTTTCATAATAGAGATATTTTTTGCCTACAAGGTGTTCGATGAAATTCACGAAAGAGCCTAATGAGTCTAGTTTAGTTAGTTAGGGCCGAAAAGACCCTTCTAATAAATGTAAACATAACCTAGATGAACTTGAAAGAGGCTATAGGTGATAATAGTAAGGGAGCACTCAACATCCCATAACACGTTCATAAATGTAGTAATTAGGAGACATGGTGGAAGTCTCAAAAGTCATAACATCTTTTATATTGTTGTTTGTTATTTTCTTGTTTTACATTAATGGAAACACCAAAAATAAACTCTTGCTTTTATTTTATGATTTATTTTCTTTTGAGAATTCATCACATTTAGTCCCCTCCCTGTGGATACGATAACCTTGGATTAGTCCTTGGAAAACTATATTGACTATAGTGCACTTATGATAACACCTATCAATACCTTTAGACGTTCGTACAAAGGCAACATGAGGATTTGATATTTGACCTTTAATACTAAAGCTATAGCAACACTCCATTCGTTTATACAATCAAGCTTTGGTTTCCAAGTAAAAATCCTAACCCTAATCGTGTATGTTGATGTCCATGGATCCTTGGTGGAATTCTAGGATGAAATTTTTTTTGTTATTTCCACTGCATTATCCTTATATGAATGTCATATTTTAGTTACGAATTCCAACAAGATGGACATTTCATTTGGGATGTTGATCCTAACATGTGTGCAGAAGGATGTAATTACCACTATTATTCTGAGGATCACTTGGTTGAGGATTTCCTTGAAGGAAAATGGAAGATAAAGGAGATCAAAGTAAAGGAATCAGGCTGTTCTTCTTCTCATCTTTTCCATGAAAAATGGTCAGATAAAGATGATGACTCTTCTCCATATATTAGAATTTCTGAAGAAAGCAGCAAAAGAAGCGACGAGTGGAAACAAAGATTTCCTCTCCCAATTTACAAGAAAGCTTTAAAACTTCTAGGAACGGAAGATTATTGCAAATCTTCCCAAGATCTTTTCCCTGTTGCTCCAACAATCCCATGTTATATGGGTTCTTCATCATCCAAACCACAAACTGTTTATTATGACAGTGAATATCCTCTTCTGACTCCATACATTTCAAATCATGGAATTCCTTTTCGACCTTCTCAAAGCCAAATACAGTCAAGCTTGATGGTTCTTTGGAACCATTATCTAGTGCTGAAGAAGTACTGAATTGGTATACCAACAACCACATAGCTCAAAAGAGTCACCTTATTCGACAAGATGAGAAGTTAGACAAGATTCTATAGGTAGTGGAGAAGCAATATATGAAACTTGATCATATAGGAAAAGAGATTCAAGACCTCCATATTGAGGTTCATCAAAGAATTTCTAGGCTCGAAAAGTCCATGAGAAAAATGGCGATGCATGATCAATTTAGTCCATCTTTTGATAAAAAAAAAGAAGAAGCAGAATTGGAGGATTTAAAGAAACAACTAAAGGGAATGCAAAAAGATTTGAAAAGACCCTTTCTTCTTCAATCACCAAAGAAAGCTTCAATCTTTGATAATCCCTCATCTCTTTTCAGAAGACCTTCTAGGCCATCTCCTAGTGAAGGATTTATGGCTTGAGCAAGAAGAAATCTAGTTCCTCTGGCCTCAACCACCTTTAAGGCATATGAAGAAGCAAGATAGTAGGAAAAGAGAAAAAAGGCAAGCAAAGCAGTCAAGAATATCTTCATCACATCGTTTCCTTAAAGACAGGCCTCCCCTAGAGTATATGGCCTCATATTTTCAATACTCTTAGGATCCTTGTGAGCTAGAAATCTAGAATCCCTTTGTAGCTTTAACAAAGAATGCTTCTTCTGAAACAAGTTCTTCTTCAGACAAATATGAAGATATATCTAGCTCTTATGACTCATAATATCTTCCAGGTTCTAGTTCTGAAGGCTCAGGATCTAGTATTTCCAGTACTCCTAAACCTGAGAATAGTTCATTAAGTCAACAAGAATCTATCTCAAAATTTTCTTCTAATTCAGAAGAACAATACGGAGATATTGCTGCATTCTTATGGAAACTCCAGAACCTGAAGAAACAACTCAGATGCATCAATGAGAGACCTCTCAGTCTTATATCCATGTCGAAGAATCACCTCCTAAAGAATGAGCATAATTCAGACCACCCCAAGATAATGAATAGACTAAACAACCAAAAGGTGGTCACTGGTTTACTTTTGATGACATCTCTGTTGTTAAAAGAAGGGAGCAAATGTTGGATATAAGCGCTTAGGTTGACTTACAATGTTCAAAACCTAGATATCGCAGTGTTGCTATATTGAATGAATTGGCTTCCAGATTTGTATGATCTTTAAGGGATTGGTACAATTCTCTTGAAGACATGAGAAGAATCCAATTTATTCGTGCTTCTAGTGAAGGTGATCTTGCTACAATCCCCCAAGAATTTGTCAGAGATGTTACTACATTTGGTTTTGTAATCCCAATATGGCAATCCAAGAGGGAGGTGAATTGGATTTCTTGCTAAGAACTAAAACCTTTTGAAAACTTTTTGTAATCTTTTATAAAACAAAAGCAATAGGTCAATCCAACACACACCAATGTAAATCAAGTGAAATGCAAGGCAAGTAAATAAGAGAGAGTAAAGGAAGAGATGACAAATCCGATTTATAGTGGTTCGATCCTCCTTGACCTACGTCCACTCTTCTAGCTCACTAGAGAATTTGAAATCTGTTAAGACTCTTCCTCACTTCCTAGTGGAGGGAAACCTTTACACACTTGTTTTTACAGGATCAACAAGAAACCTTTGCACCTTGTTTTTGCATACTCAACAAGAAAGCCAATACTTATTTTTTTTTTTCACAAGGCTCTAACAAGCAAACCTAAACTATCCTTAAGCTTTAACACCAAAGCTTGATTTACAAACGATTTCCAGATTACAGATAGTAATCTCACTTCAACTAAAAAAGAAAATATCAAGTTAAAAACTTGTTTGGAATGTAAGAGCTTTAGAAAGCTTAGAGAGAGAAAGTCAAGAAATTGAATAGTAAAGCTTGGGCACACTCTAAAAAAGTTCTCTATATACCGCTGAAGTGAGGACCTCTATTTATAGGCGGTCTTCAAAATGTAGCCATTGCAGGTCTCAAATTTTCCATTTAGTGATGAAAGAGAAACACTTATTTTAATGACATCAGCAGGTATAACGTGCATAGTATCATACTTAACGTGCGTTGTAGATGTCCCTTTGAGATACTAAGAGACTTGTTTCTCTTCTGCATGCCTTGTATCCAACTCAAACACGACTGCCTCAAATGTCACTCACTATAACATGATTTGCACTGCTTGCAACATGTCTTGTATTCCACTCAGATGACACTGCCTCAAATGTCACTTTATGTAACGTGAATTACACATCTTGCAACATGCCTTGATCATCCTTCAGTGTGTGTTGAACCTAGGAACTTCAGGCTTCAACTTGCATTAACGAACTTCAGAGATCGTATCTTTCATTCTTCACGTGAGACTATACAATCTGTCAGGAATATTTAAATTTGCATCCCGAGGTGTCGATTTGTCAGAAGCTAACATCATACATGTCTATGTGACTTGCACCTTTTGCAACGTGCGTAGATATGTTTCTTCAAAGGTGGCTCCTTTACTCGTCAAATTGACTTGCAGAAGGTTGAAACGTGGGTGATGCCTTGCAACTTCACTTCAGGTCTGATGCACATTCCATCAACATGACTTGTATGTTGCACAACGTGACTTGTAAACGTGTCCAGTCAATCCATAGAGTTCATTTTCCTCATAACGTGACTTGTATACTTGTGCAATCTATCCAGTGAGTTCAGTATTCTCATAACGTGACTTAGACCATGTGCAACGTGCCTTGTATGATTTGGGATCATTTTGTTTACCAAGTGATCCTCGTTAACATGACTTGCATCCGATGCTACGTGACTTGTGATGTTTCTGGAAACCTTGAATATGATCAATGTGACTTGCAATTGGTATAACGCGCATTGATTATACTGCTAAGTACTTAGCTTCAGCAGCAACGTGCCTTACTTATTTTTCACATGATTTGTTTAAATCATCAAAATTGAGAGTTAACATTCTCCCGCTTTTTTATGATGACAAAACATGGAAAGAGTTTGCACTTCCCCTCAATCAATGCACCTGTTTAAAATTTAAACCCACTACAAATATACAAATTTTAATCAAGGGATTTAGCCTTGTCACATTTGTTAGTTCAATTATAATCACAAGTCTTTTTATTTTAAGTTCAACATCAAAATCCAAACAGTTAGCCATATTTTTCTCCCCCTTTTTTGTCAACATTCAAAAAGGAATAAAAGATAACGGAAATCAACATCATAAAGAGACACAATGGCAAAATAAACTGACATTCATCAAGTATCACAAAAGGTAATAACAAAAGTCAATAAACAGAGCATAATATACATGATGCAAATGAAATGCATGACAAAATATGTGGATCTATTCGCCTATGAAGATCACTGTTGTGGTTGGAAAGGAAGAATCTTGCAATTGGCCTTGTCATTGAGATCCACAGTCTCGGATACCTCGAGCTCTTCCTCCAAGTCATCAAGTTGCACAAACTCAAGAGGATGAGGGCCAGAAACTGGAGCATCAACGAGAATCGTAGGAGGCTCATCTTCCATTTCAATGATTAGTGGTTTTGGGATACCACTAACAAAACACTCTGAGGAGGATTCTTCTCCATCAACTTCATTTATAATCTTCTTATACCTCCTTAAAACCTGTCTTGACATCTCAAGGGTAATTTCTTCCTCCTTCTCTTCGAATGTTTTCTCCTTTGGTGGAATTGGACAACTAGAGGAAGCACCCTTCAAACTAGCTAGAAGCTTGTTATTTGCTTGAAGTAGGTTGATGACAGTCTCGAAGTTGGCTCGAATTTCTACTTGAAATGCCTCGAAACTAGCCTTCAACTCAAACAAATCTCACTTTAGAGTTGCAATTTCAATGGAGTTGGCATTAACTGTTTCATCTTGGTGAGAACTCTCTTCCACTTCAGGTTCTCTCTTCATTGGTGGCATTTTCCTTTTGTCCTCTCTTGCTTTTCAGATCGTCACACGATCTTCGGGACTCGACTTCATCACCTCATATTTTGGATTCACCATCACATCATCTTCTTTCAGATAGAGGTGAAACACAAAACCTCTTTCACCTGTTTCATATAGCCTCACGATGCGCAGTGAGTCAATCCAAATCTTCCTAGATTCGATGACTTGTTTCGACTCAAAACCATTTAACTTCACCTTAAAATACTTGAAAATTCTCGTCAAGTGGATTCCATATGGCATGATATCTTCCCTTTGCCGACCCTTCAAAGAAAAGGTTGTATGTTATACGCGACTTGTATGTTATACTGCGTATGTTATATAAGCTCTGTGAAGACTAACGTATTTAGCATATCACACAACGCGCTTTGACGAGTTATCTCAGCTCAACATTCATAGCAAAGTGATCCAAGCACGCAACATACGTTGTAGGTCATACAACGTGACTTATACTATCATTTAGTCACGTAAGAGAATCCAAAGAATCATCTACGTATCTGATATATGATACAATGTACCGTAGAGTTGTCACAGAAGTCCCATTTTGAGTCAATAGCATTGCATCTTATACAATGTACCTTTTACAAGCTTCTACGTCTGTAGAGCAAAATCCGTTGAATCCAGTGGCACTGTATCTGATGCAACATGCCTTATACCTCATGCAACGCGCGTAAAGCCATCATCCCTGATACTCATCATTCTGCTTGAATTCAACATCGTACCTTGTATCTCATACAACGATCGTAAAGCCATCATCCCTGATACTCATCATTTTGCTCGAATTCGACAACGTGCATTGCACATTCTACAATCCACGTAACATGCATCCAGAAAAATATCCATTTTTCATCCTCAATGATCAACGCGCATTCCACATGCAACCACGTGCCTTACATAGCACCCAATAGAACCTAATAGACAACCATGATGATCAACGTACATTGAGCCAGTTACAATGTACGTTCCTTCCAAAACTCATAATTCCAGTGACAAACCATACAACCATAATGTGCACAGCACCATGTACAACTTACGCAACATGACTTCAGATACCAACATGAAGCAAACTTGATCCTTTCAACCTTAATGATTTCATTTGGCACATTGATCACTTTGATATAGATGTATGAATGAATGCAAATGAACATAAATTATGCACAGATACCAATCAAGATTCATTCAAGTCACACATACCAATACGTCTATGAATTGAAATAAAATTCTTTTCATCAAGGGGTTTTGTGAAAATATCAGCAAGTTGATCTGTTGTTGCAACAAATTCAAGTTCAATATCTCCCTTCAGAACATGATCACTTATAAAATGACGTTTTATATCAATAAGTTTTGTTCTAGAGTGCTAAATTGGGTTTTTGGAAATGTTAATGGCACTAGTGTTATCACATTAATTGGAACCTTTGAAAACACAATTCCAAAGTCCAAAAGTTGTTGCTTGATCCACAAAATTTGAGCTACACAACTACTAGCTGCTACATATTCAGATTCAGGAGTGGATAGTGCAACACAATTTTGCTTCTTTGAGAACCAAGACACTAGTGAATTACCTAAGAATTGACAAGTGCCTGAAGTGTTTTTCATATCTAATTGGTTTCCTGCATGATCAACATCACTATAACCAATTAAATCAAAGCAATCATTCTTAGGATACCACATCACACATTCTTGGTATTAATCAAATATTTAAAAATTCTTTTGACGGCACTCAAGTGAGATTCTTTTGGACAAGATTGAAAATGTGTACAAAGGTAAACACTAAACATGATATCTGGTCTACTTGCAGTAAGATAAAAAAGAGATCTGTCATACTTGTATAAAATTTTTCATCTACTCTATTGCCTTGTTCATCTCTAATGAGTTTAGTTGTGGTGCTCATATGAGTTGGGATAGATTTAGCATTTTCCATTCCATACTTCTTCAATAAATCAGTGATATACTTGTTCAGATTTATGAAGATT
>CAODLS010989818.1:0-21799 GCA_948243855.1 Flueggea neowawraea | reverse complement strand
CTTCTTAGGAGCATTGCGCTCTTTCGCAATGTGCCTTCTCTGTTGGCAGTTGTAGGACTTTATCTTTGATATGTGAGACTTACCCTTTCCATTTTTCTTTTGCTTTTGCTGCCTTATTGGTTTCTGTTTTCCTTTGAAATTCTTTCCTTTGTTCTCGAAGAAGAAAGCTCTCTGCTTTCTCTTATCTTTACTGGTTGAAACCTTTTAGGGTCCAGAGGAAGCTACGTGAGCCCTAGCATTAATCTTGAGTTCCTTCATACGGTCCTTCTCGAGCTCAAGATAATGCACTATTTCATTAAAAGTTTGGATGTTGGAAGCATGCGTCAAGTGATCCCAACTGCTAGATAAGGAAGGAATTACTGCTTGGAGTTTCTGCTTCTCAGTCAGCTTATGACTGACATTGCTAATTCCACTGATTATATTTATGATTTCCTTGAGTTGTTTTTTCATAGTATGATCAGAGTGCTTTTGGTACGTGTCAAATTTTATGTTCAAAGACCGAAGCTTAGTCAGCGACACACCTTCAAATCTCCCTTTCAACACAGACAAGAGATCTTTAGCATTCTCATAGCCTTTGAATTCCATCGCTATATCATCATCCAATGTACTCAGTATGATTATATGAGCAGTGGAATTCTTTTTCTTCCAAGCGACATAGGCTTTACGGTCAAGCATATGTTGAGTGGTAGTGCCCTCCTCAACTCAACCATAATCGAGTCCAATGGTTCAAAAGCCTATTTCTCCTCAAGAACATATAGGAGTTTCATAGCCCAAATCTCATAATTGTCACCATTCAGCTTGTTAAGCTCATCAAAAATAGTTTTCGATGCAGTAGACATATTGTTCAGAAATCTACCATGAAAAGTTGCACTAAATGCAGACATACAACAATACACAAGTATTTACTATCCATTCAGAAATTAAACAAGTGCAACCAATTATATAAGTTTCGAATTGAATAGTACACTAAGTGTTCCATTACCATCTCTTTCTCAATAATTAATTACACTAAATTCAATTTCAAGGATAATAAATTGTCAATTCATCCAACTCATATATTCGATCTCTAAGTTGTCATAAATTAGGGTTACTATGTTAGTTATTGCATTTGTGAGTCCAAACACAATTAAAAATACAATAATATTTAACAACATTCAACGTATAAATTAAATTGCATTCACCACAATCGAGAAATTTAACACAATAAATAGCTCAAAATAATAAATGAAAAAAAACACATTTATCATCTCAACATAGTGATAAGATAAACATAAACCATCCAAAACCATATACCTAGCATATGTCCATAAAACTTATTTATGTACAGAATGACAAGTGACTAACAACTTGTCCAAAACTCAGAAACTAAGGGGTTCACTAGTGGTAAACTATGTTTCTCGAAAGCGATGCATTAACTTCCTCCCACAAATCTTTAGGAAGATTGTATGTAAGGCCACCAAGGCATAGGCGGTTAACCTCATGGCCAATATATAAGATCATAGGTGGGTTAGGCTGCAGGCGCCTAAGTACGCCTTTCCTAGCCAACCGAAACAAGAACCCTCTAAGAGTGGCTCTATAGTTTCCATAAACTATGGAGAGAGAAAACCAAACTCTTAGTTTTAATTTGGTTAAAGAGCTAAACATCATTTGAATCATCCCATTCAGGACGGTTTCCCGCCTAAAACCACCTCGCCATAGAAACTCCTGGATCACATCATTCATACGGATGATATGAGCCACTACACAATCGATGTCATCTACATATGTCTTGAGGTCCATCCTAATAGCCCATAAGATTTTCTCCATATGTCTCAACCTAGATCTCCCAACTGGGCCTCTGGCTACCATTTGAGTTCGAATTCTCACCATCTAAAATAGACAAAAAGGTGGGTTAGTACAACTGATGTACTATATTGATTGAACATAAAATTAATGGTTGTAGTCTAAACAACATATATAAAATAAAAAATAATATATATGAATAAAAAAAAATTTTGAGATTTAAATTTGGATAGAAATAACTAAATATACATTTAATAATACAAATTAATACAATAAAAATCATCTATAAAAATGTAAAATATATTTATGTCAATTTTGGAAAAATTTTGACATGGGGAACCATCGTACGTACCACAGGAAGTGGATTGCACGCCATCACGTTCCAACAAGAGCCGCTGAAGAAATGACACGCGACGTCACGAGCTGCCTGAGAGGGTGCTGTCAAATTTCGAGACCTTTCCGAATGAATTTGTAAACAAAATTTGGAAGGTTAACAAATTGAACCTCATGAGTCTACTAATATATTTGGTTTCTCGAAATTCACACTTTCAAATTTCGGGTTTATACTGTTTAACACAAACTCGAAACAAAACAACGAGAAGTCGAATTCAAAAAATTACATGACAACTCCTAAGCATGGCAGTAACACAGAGGCATGCATATTTTCAACAAAATCACTTAAAATTTTGTTATACTGCTCTGACACCGCTGATAGTAAAAAAAGGTATACATAAAGCCTACAATAAGCGAAAACAACCAGGGATCGAGAGCTACCTCGATTTCCAGCAGGCACATCGGAGTAAAGGATCTAAGCAAGTCTCTCTAGTTGAACTACGAATGAAAAAAACTAATAATTGCGTCTTCTAAGAGCTTTATAGAGATCGAGATTAATTAACAAAAGCTTTGCCTTCTTTCTCCTTGCTTGAGAAAGACATGAAAGTGAGTGGGAGTGTGAGGGTGTTTTGGAGGGACAAGAAAAATGGAAAGAACCTTTTCTCTTTCTTCCTTTTTTTTCTTATTTATCTCCTCCTTTTTTGTATTCTTCTTATCTCAACAATAATTACCAAAATGAAAGAACCAAATATAATATTCTAGATCTCTTTTTGTCTATCTTTCATATTTGGGTTTTTGGGCTTTGATTGAGCGTCATATTGATTGGGGTTGTCCAAACCAATTAATAAGCCTAGCTCGTCAATTAAGCTAATAATTGACAGACCTCGTTCCATGCATTAACGTCATGGCGCGGACTCGATTTTTCAACACTGAAATAAAATAAAAAATAATGGAAAATTTTAGTTTTTCATAAACAAAATTTTCATTTTTCTATTTTTGTTTTCTAATCTTCTAGAAAACAATATAAAATTTTCTTGCCTAAACAGTCCTATAATTTCTCTCTCTCTCCCTCCAATTCTCTTGGGGAGAAAACTCCCATTTCATTTCTTTTCCTATCATTTCTCTTTTTTAATGAGACATTCAAACAAGCTGTGTTTACGATCGTGCAACCAAAAGATAAGCGAACAAAAGGAACATCACAAATTAAAGTTTCAAGTAGATTTGGACCTCCAATGAATTGTGGGTTGTTGTATAAATTTTATTTTCTGAAATATTAAGTAAATATTTTAATAGTGCATCAACTGTTATAATTGAAAATAAATTATATTTTATCAATTATGTCTTAGAAAAGCAAATATTTATTAAATTGAGCATTATTTTTTTCTTGTTTGAGAAAGATACGATTATTGGTGGTGGAATCTAAATCTTCAATATTGATCATCTATAATTTTCATGGGGTGTTTCATTTTGATAAATTGAGTAGAAAGATGCAGATTACAAATCGGTAGTTTGCATAATAAAATAGCTGAAACAATGCGTATCTTTTAAAAATTATAATATTTTGAATATGCTATATGTTATACTATTTTCCAAACACTCCTATTACCTAAATGAGGAAATTACACCTGATATATTTTTTCTTCTTGACTTTTCACTTTTACAACACGATCTTAATAGGTAATTATTTTAAAACAATTTTGTTAATCATTTATATAATACCACACACACACACACACATATATAATTTTTTTGGCGGTTTCATTTTACTTTTCCCTTCTCATCTCAACTGTTCAATTTCTCTTCTCTCTTCATTCTCTTTACTTCCTCTGGTTTTCTCTCTCGACTTTCTTTCACGTTTGTATTTGCGATTTGTCTTTCGATCTCATTGTTTTGCTAACAATTGTGATCGATTTCTTCTTTCTCTGTTTTTCATCATTTACGAGCCTGTAAGGTTTGTTCTTCTCTTTATGCTACAATGCATTCATGGATTCTGTAATGCTTGATGTCATAATGCAGAACTGCCCACTTTTTCGTATCCAATGTCTTCTTCTAGATAGTGTTGTATTTAGTTGTCCAATTTTCTCAGTTCTATCATATAATGGCTGAACTTATGTATAATGCATGCTTTTGCTGCTTTCATGAACAATCTGGACATTTTCTTAGTTTTCTTCTTGAATTTTGACTTCAAGTTTTTAAGAATGTGATATGTACAAGCATAGTGTAACACCCATACTCATATAATACACACTCATATAATCCATGGCATATAATAATTCTTACATATATACAAGAGAATTTACAACAAGTCCTCAAGGTAGAACTAGCAAAATAGTTACCACATAATGTTTGTAGATAAAACTAGCAAAACTAGTGAACATAAAATATGTCATATAGTACAAGAAAAAATTGGTTAACAAAAGTGCTACATGATAAGCCATGAAGATCACATCCTTAAAACCCTATATGCACACGTGGTAAAGAAAGAGAGAGTGATCATGACATTCCAACCTCTATTGCGTCGCTGAATCTACAAGCCTTGAAATCAGCTAAAAATTTAACCTGCTGATACCTAGGAAACATTTTGCGCTTTATGTGAGTCAAAACTCAATGGTGAACCCAACATATATCAAACATTATAATAAGGTACAATATATAGAATCAATCCAATAGATAACAAATAATTTATGTTCAATAACCATTCGATGCAAATTCGTTTAATTCGGTAATGGCCCAATATGTCAAGTATTGCCCGGGTTTACAATATAATAGATCTCAAGGATCTTTCTATTACCAATAGAATTGACCACGTAGGTCTGATCACATAAATCAAATAAATCGCTGGTCATGCCAATATAGAAGAATGGACTAGAGATGGCTCATACGAGTTTTAGTTGCTTATAGTACTTAGTTCCATCTACGCTTTCTCATATAACCAATATTTCCAATGGAATTACACATACACAAACACATTGTCCATACCATTCCTTTTAAGCTACATGGAATTAGATGCAAAACATATACACAAATGTATCTTAATATCATTTTTAATAACTCATATACATTGTGTCCATCATATCGTCATCAATATTCAAGTGCGTATCATATAAAAATTCATCAATAATCCATAATCAGATTATTAACAATAACCAATGCCAATAATTCCACAATTTCATTTCAGCTCATAACAATAACAATATATCAGACAATATACAATACAGCACGTAAAGCACAGTATATGCATGCGATGCTCGAATGATTTATGTTCTGATGTGGACACTTCTAATATGTATTTACACATGCAATATGGTATGAATTATACATTATCATATGTTTTAGGCCACTTTTATAGGTGTCCAATATTCAACGGCAGTTGACGAAATGCAAATTAAGCCTATTTACTCATTCTGGCTAGTTTGTATTTTCCTCTCTCGTCGACAGCCAAACGAACTTATTTTCTTCTCAACTTTAAACCACATATAAAAAATATATAAGGGTTTATTTATACCAAAAATAACACTCTACATCATTCAAATGGGGTCTACACAAAATATCCAAAAACTACTTTTACCAGATTATACCTGTTTTCACTAATTCATATCCAAAGTCTGTTATACTAATAATTAGCATCTTAAAATTTACAAATATATACTAGACACAAAAATAAACAAATTTCATGTTTAAATCTTTGACTAAATCCATATCTAAATGCATCAAAACAAGGTTCCGATACAGATTGAAATCTAGATACTAACAGACCCATATACCAATTCATATTATTTTATGCTTAGTTCTTGATATAATCGCTTCAGTAAATATTAATACCTATAAATAAATGTTATAAATAAAATTAAACCGATAAAAATGAAGAGAATCACTTACTTTACTCCTAGGATGCAGTAGACGTGAAACTGATTATTTCTAGTTTTCCGAACGAATTTGCTAAGCAAATTTGTTCTTATCCTCTTTCTTTCCCTTTTCTCTTTTGTTTTCTCTCAAATATGTGACCCAAGCAAGAAACAAATGATTTGTACTTGCTTAACATCAAATTTATCATGTTTAGCTTAAGCACGATGTGGCGACGTGCTTAGTTTGGTCCAATCAAAAACTTCCACTTTTGTTCTTACTATCTGATCCATTTCTTAACACCTAAGGATACTTAAACCTGAAGTAACTAAATAATACTAATTTATGCAATTATCTAGATGTAATTACGAAATCACCGATTTACCTATTTTTCGTAAATGTTGCACTTTTCAACCTTGGTTCTCATATTGATAAACATTTTATCACTCTCATAATTTTTTTTCTAAAATATTATCTAACCATATGGACAACGTATGTAACTTCAGATCAATGTATATTGTATGCAATGCATGCTCGTGTATATGTGGTTTTGGTCATGGTCGTGAGACCCACGCTTCATGAAATGACTCACCCTCCATTTGGGAGAAAGAACAAATTTTTTTGTGCAATTCCACCGTCTTTTAGGGAAAAAATTATTGCATCATGAACTTCTCATACACTTCCTCCCAAGTTCCCAATGAACCTTTCACAAGATTGATTAACCACATCTTAGCCCGGTCCTTCAAGGTATATGGGAAGCACTGCATCTGAAACTCGTCCTCTATCAAACCATATAAAGGAAAGGTTTGAATGGTTGTGTAGAACTCCCACAAAAATGTCAGTGGATCCTCCAATGGCAAACTATGAAAAGAAGGCAACATGCTGAAGTGGATACTCTTCAACTCATAATTTTGGGCCGCCAGACTCAAACGAATGCATGATGGTGAAGCTCCTATGACCATCCTTTGTGTATCCCTTAAGCTCATCCGCACCGGCATTTGATTGCTAATGCCACCGCCGGTAGTTGGCCCATTCTAGCTTCATTTCCATACTGATTTTGTTGGCTCAGATTTTTTGCCATTGTTGCTATTTTTTAGTTGGCTCGAATTTCTTTACACCACCTTTCAATCTCCAAATTTAATGGAACAAGTTCAACATTTTCGAAGCTCTGAGATCGCCTCAAATGCATATAACACCTACAAATGCAAAGTAAACAAACAATTAAACAAAAAGAAAAGAAAGATTACAAATAGTAATGACTTCATCGGCCACGACGCCAAAAACTTGATCGGTGCGATGAAGTCATAAAAAGCTTTGGAGTATTCCTAAGGTGTCGAACCCACAGGGACAGGACTAAATGTTATCGTTTCTTTAAATAAAATAAAATGCAAGAAAAGTAAATGAGTTGATTTTTTTTTTATTTTTAATGATGTAAAACACTAAAATAACAAACAACAATAATAGAAACGTTAGGACTTTTGAGACTTCCACCAAGACTCCTAATTACTACATTTATGAACGGGTTATGGAATGTTGAGTGTTCTCTCACTGTTATCACCTAAAGCCTCTTTTAAGTTCATCTAGGTTATGTCTACATTTATTAAAAGGGTCCTTTCGGCCTCATCTAACTAAACTAGACTCATTAGATTCTCTTGAAAATTTCATTGAACACCTTGTAGGCAAGAATATGTCTATTACTTAACCTAACAAGTTTAATGCATGTCAACCTCACCTGATCTTCTTCTTTCGGTCCTTCAACTAGGATTGTTAAAACTACCATTATGATGGCCAATCACAACAATAATCAATTCATACATATCATTAAATCATATCCAACAAAGCCAACAATTACACCATTCAAGCACAACAATTTCTACAAATATGGCAATGAAGAACATAAATCTCATTCATAAATACAACAACAAGATGTCAAGGTTTACATCTCTAAGTCATAGCAAAAGATTTAAGTTACCATGTTTATGGATAACAAAGTAAGACAATGAAGTTCAACATAAATCACGGTAAACAAATGAAAATAGGAAGAGAAAGGATAAGAACAGATGTAGAAGACGTCTCTCTAGGTGATCTTCAAGAGAAATCTTCAAGCTTTTATCCCTTGTCTCCTTCTCTATTTGAAACCCTAACAATACGTTCTTACAAAAAGGAAGAAAGAAAGAAAGAAAAATAAAATGTTCTTTCAATGTGTGAAAGATGGGAGAATTGTGGTTAAGATAGGTATTTGCACTCATTTACATGTGGTGAAACCCTACCATTGTAGTGCCAAAAATGCCCTTAAATGAATGTCAAATGGATGCCTTTTGTCCACCAAAAAGAAGCCTTGTCGCCATTGAATTTTGACCCATTTAGGTTGGCCATGGCCACACCACGTCCGTTTGCACGGGCGTGGCAACTTTCTGCCTAAATTATGGGCTTCAAATTCTGACCACGATCCACCACGGTCTTACCACAGCCATGGTGGATGACCGTGATCATGGTTGGTTCACCAAAGCCGTGGTGGCCAATCTTGATCCCCTCACACATTTTGCCTTTGCGTTCATTTTTCGCCCTTTCATTCCCAAATCGTCCAAATCATTTCCAACCTAAAACAAAAAACAAAAAAGGGCAGGCATTAAACACTGAATCATGGGCTGAAAATGTATGAATTCTTGCTTGAATAATAGTGTAATTTTAGCATATATCAGCACATTATTCCCTTATAACACACGTAGATCATGTGAAAAATGACACTAAGGCACGCACAGGTGGAATCCATTGACGTAGATTAGACAGAAATCAAAAGCAATTAGCATTAGGTGTTGATCTACGCACGTAGCACTCCATCAATGCACGTAGTTGAGGTTTCAGGTTGATGAGAAAGACATTAGTTCGTAAGCAAGGTGCACAGATGATGCAAAGGAAGAATCGATGAAGGAACTGATCAATGCACGTTAAAAATGAACTACGCACGTTGTAGCGCTTCAAATGATGACACAGTTGAGACAATCTTTGGGATTTGAATTTAAATATTCTCTGACTTGCTGACATTTAAATCGAAGGTACAATCTTGATTATGACCAACAACACACATTAAGGAATAAACAAGGTACGTTGATGAACATCTGGACAAAAGTGCATATTCTAGAACAAAGAACAATGGTCGTAGATCAAGCCACAAAGCATGCAGATAGAAGGATCGACACACGTAGAAGTTTGGTAAGGCACATAGATGCCAAATCTCAGAAGGTAGGGAATACTGAAGCTTCAAAAAACGCACGCTGAAGGTCTACAACGAACGTTGAACTCTGATGTGTATATGAAGAACACACGTTGAAGACAGTAATGCATGATGGTGATGATGAAGTCAATCAAAATCAGAATTCTCTACTCTTTCACAAAGAATACTATGAGACTCTAACAATTATATTCTTTCAAGTGGCTATAAATAGACGTCCCAAGATAGAAGAGAAGTAAAATAGATCTTTGCCAAGACATGATATTTATTTGCTTTTTCATTTCTACCTTTCTAGCCCAATTAAGCTATTTACTTGTAATCTTATTTTTGGGTTGGTGTGAGCATAAATCTATCATACTTTTGGGTTGATTTTGTATCAAGCAAGGTTATTTGTCTGGGGTTGATAGGTTTCCTTGTTGTGCCTTAGAAAAATAAGAGTGGTTGCTAGTGAGCCTTAGAAAATTAATGAGAAATGATTTTCTAGTTAAGCCTGAAAAAAATAGAGGTTAGGTTTCTTGTTGTGTCTTTAAAACAAGGTGAACGGTTTTCTAGTTGAGACCGCAAAAGCTAGGGATTCAGTTTTCTTATTAAGCCCGTAAAAATAAGGTGTAAGGATTTGCTTGTTGATCCGGCAAAAACAAGTTGTTGTAAATGGTTCCCTTCACCCGAAAGTGAGAAAGTTAGTGGATGGAAATTCTCTAAGGGATCTAGAGGAGTGGACGTAGATCAAGGAGGACCGAACCACTACAAATTGGATTTGTGCTCTCTTCCCTTACTTTCTCTGACTTGCTTTGCATTTACATTTGATTTATATTGTTGTGTGTGGATTAAATCTTTGATTTTAAATTGCTTCCGTATTTAACTTTTATTTTATTTTAAAATTATTTCGTTATTTGTTTTAGTTTGGAAAATATTTTAAACAAAGTTTTTAACTTGCTAAAAATCCAATTCACCCCCTTTTGGATTTTTATTCTTATTGGGACTGAATCTTTTCAATTGGTATCATAGCTTGCGCTCTTGATATTTCTATTTGGCTTAACATCCAAAGAGTTAAAGATTAAAAAAATGGCATTCTTAGATAGCATTCATAGATATGATGGTTTGGCAATTAATGGAGCTGTCTTCTTTGATGACAGTGATTATATCTATTGGAAAACAAGGATGATGGTGTTTCTACAATCAGAAAATGTGGATATATGGGATGTTGTTGAGTAAGGTCCATTTGTGCAAACAAAAATTGTAGATAGAAGACTGGTGGAAAGGCCTAAAGAAGAATGGAATGACAATGATAAAAGGCGTATCTCTTACAACCACAAAGATATGCATGTTCTCTACTGTTTTTTGAGAAAATATCAATTCAACAAGGTTCAACAATGCACTAATGCTCAAGAAATTTGTTAAACTTTAAGGGTTACTTGTGAGGGAACAAGTCAAGTGAAAGAAAACAAGGTTTCTCTTCTTGTTCATAAATTTGAGTTGTTCAGAATGGAGGAAGATGAATCCATTCAAGAAATATTTGATCGATCCAATGACATCCTCAATGGCCTCAAATCTATTGGAAAATCATATACAAATTCTGAAATTATGAGAAAAATTTTGAGGTCTTTACCCAAATCATGGGCTTCCAAGAAAGATGCAATCCTAGTAGCTAAAGATATAAATTTTTTTAGCATTGGAAGAGCTGCTTGGATCCTTATTCACACATGAAAGGAAAGAAGAAGAAGAAGAAGAAGAAGAAGAAGAAGAAGAAGAAGAAGAAGAAGAAGAAGAAGAAGAAGAAGAAGAAGAAGAAGAAGAAGAAGAAGAAGAAGAAGAAGAACAACAAGAAGAAGAAGAACAATAAGAGGAAGAGGAAGAAGAAGAAGAAGAAGAAGAAGAAGAAGAAGAAAAACAAGAAGAAGAAGAAGAAGAACAAGAAGAAGAAGAACAATAAGAGGAAGAGGAAGAAGAAGAAGAAGAAGAAGAAGAAGAAGAAAAAGAAAAAGAAGAAGAAGAAGAAGAAGAAGAAAAAGAAGAAGAAGAAGAAGAAGAAGGATTTGGTAAATGCATTTATGGCATCCTCAAAATACATTGAAAGCTCAAGTGAAGATAAGGATGAAGAAGAAGACTTTGGAAGATATGAAATACCTCACAAAGAAATTTTAGAAATTCCTCAACAAGGAAATAGAGGAAAAGAAGGAAATCAATAGAAAGAGTAAACTTATTTGCTATGAATGTCATGAACCAGGTCATATCAAACTGGATTGCCTTATTTGAAGAAGCATAGCAAAAGGAGGAAAAGAAGATTCCTTGATGATGATTCAAGTTCCAGTGATGATGATGAAGTTGGATGAATATGTTTGATAACCCATACAAATGTGGTACCCTTTCCTTAAACTCAAACTCATTTTTTGATTTCTTTTGCATTTGGAGTATTTTAAAATTACGATTCTTGCGTATTTGAGTTGTGTGCATCACATGTTTTTCAATTAGCATACATTAGAGTTTTGTTTTTCAAAGGGGAGATATATTTTTACTGATATACATGTTTTTAAACAAAAAATGGGGAGTTTTAATTCCAAAATCATTGTTTTGATAAATGCATTTTCTTAGGGGTAGCTATATTTGTGCTTATTGATTCCTTTGCTTGAAAGGGGAAGCATGTTTTTTTTTGTTGCATATCCTTTTTTATGATACAAAAAGGGGGAGAAGTGTACATGAATTTGACTAAGTGCTTCATTACTTACAATTTGTATTATTGTTGCTTTGAACATTGTGCTTATTATTGTGTTGAACTAACCAAGTGACAAAAAGTGAAATCCTCGATCAAATTGTTTGTCATTGATGAATAGATATTCAAATTCATGAATTTTTTGTCATCATCAAAAAGGGGGAGATTGTTGAGTTCGATTTTAATGATGATGAATGCAAAACATCCATGAAAGAGAAGCAAAAATGCAAGCTCCCTGATATGCATCAACAGCGCACGTTATTCCTTTATAACACACATAAATCATGTGAAAAATGGCATTAAGGCACGTTAAGGTGGAACCCATGGACGTAGATTGGACGGCAATCATAAGCAGTAAACATCATGTTTTAATCTACACACGTAGCACTCCAACGCATGTAGTCAAGGGTTTAGGTTGCTGAGGAAGATGTTGTTTGCAAGCAAGGTGTGTAGATGATGCAAAGGAAGAACCAATAAAGGAATTGATCAATGCACATTAGAAATGAACTATGCACGTAGTAGAGCTTCAAATGATGACAAAATTAAGATGCTCATCGGAATTTGAATTTGAATATTCTCTGACTTGCTGACGTTGAAATCAAAGGTGCAATCTTGATTATGACCGACAACGCACGTTAAGGAATGAACAAGGCACGTTGATGAACATCTGGACAAAAATGCATATTCTGGAACAAAGAACAACGCTGACAGATGCCATAAAACACGCAGATAGAAAGATCAACACACGTAGAAGTTTGATAAGACACGTAGATGCCAAATCTCATAAGGTTGTGAATACTGAAGCTTCGACAAACACACACTGAAGGTCTACAATGCACGTTGATCTCTGATGTGTATCTGAAGAACGAACGTTGAAGATAGTAATGCCCAATGATGATGATGATGTCAATTAAAATTAGAATTCTCTACCCTTTCACAACGGTTACTTCGCGGTTCCAATGGCTATATTCTTTCAAGTGGCTATAAATAAATGTCACAAGATAGAAGAGAAGTAAAAGAGACATTTGCCAAGACTTTCTATTTATTTGCTTTCTCATTTTTACCTATCTAACCCAATTGAGTTATTTACTTGTAATCTTTTTTCTAGGTTGGTGTGAGGACAAATCTACCATACTTTTGGGTTAATTTTGCATCAAGCATGGTTATTTCCTTAGGGTAGATAGGTTTTCTTATTGTGCCTTAGAAACACAAGAGTGATTACTAGTGATCCTTAGAAAACTAGTGGGCCCTAGAAAATTAGTGGGAAACAGTTTTCTACTTAAGCCCACAAAAACTAAAGGTTTGGCGTTCTTCTTAAAACAAGGTGAGCGATTTTCTAGTTGAGCCCGCTAAAACTAGGGATTCAGTTTTCTTGTAAAGCTCGCAAAAACAAGGTGTAACGGTTTACATCAGGTGTTGATCTACGCACGTAGCACTCTATCAATGTACGTAATCGAGGGTTCAGGTTGATAAGGAAGACGTTGGTCTACAAGCAAGGTGTTTAGATGATGCAAGGGAAGAATCAATGAAGGAACTGATCAACCCACGTTAAAAATGAACTACGCATGTAGTAGAGCTTCAAATGATGACAAAGTTGAGACACTTCTAGGGATTTGAATTTGAATATTTTCTGACTTGCTAACATAGAAATCAAAGGTGCAATCTTGATTATGATCAACAACACACTTTAAGCAATAAACAAGGCACGTTGATGAACATATGGACAAAAGTGCATATTCTGGAACAAAGAACAATGCCTGCAGATCAGCCACAAAGCACGTAGATAGATCTATCAATGTACGTAGATGCCAAATATCACAAGGCAGTGAATGTTGAAGCTTTGAAAAATGGATGTTGAAGGTCCACAACGCACATTGATCTCTGATGTGTATCTGAAGAACGCACGTTGAAGACAGTAATGCACGGTGGTGATGATGACGTTAATTAAAATCAGAATTCTCTACTCTTTCACAACAGCTACTTCGAGGCTCTAACAACTATATTCTTTCAAGTGACTATAAATAGACATCCTAAGATAGAAGAGAATTAAGAGAGACCTTTCCCAAGACTTGCTATTTTTTCTCTCTTATTTCTACCTTTCTAACCCATTTGAGATATTTACTTGCAATTCTATTTCTGGGGTGGTGTGAGCATAAATCTGCCATACTTTTGGTTTGATTTTGTATCAAACAAGGTTATTTCCTTGGGGTAGATAAGTTTTCATGTTATGCTTTAGAAAAACAAGATTGGTTGCTAGTAAGCCTTAGAAACCTAGTGACAAACGGTTTTCTAGTTAAGCTCGCAAAAACTAGAGGTTTTGTGTTCTTATTTTGTCCTTAAAACAAGGTGAACAGTTCTCTAGTTGAGCCTGTAAAAACTATGGATTTGGTTTTCTTGTGAGCGTGTAAAAACAAGGTGTAAATGTTTGCTTGTTGATCCTACAAAAATAAGTTATTGTAAATGGTTTCCCTCCACTCGGAAGTGAGGAAGTTGGTGGATTAAAATTCTCTAGGGGATTTTGAGGACTGGATGTAGATCAAGGAGGACCAAACTACTATCAATTAGATATGTGCTCTCTTCCCTTACTTTCTTTCACTTGCTTTGCATTTGATTTACATTGTTGTGTGTGAATTGCATCTTTGGTTTTAAGTTGCTTATGCATTTAACTTTGATTTTAGTTTAAAGAACTTCGTTATTTGTTTTAGTTTGTATAAGATTTTCAATAAAGTTTTTAACTTGCTAAAAATCCAATTCACCCCCTCTTGGATTGTCACTCTTATTGGGACCGAATCTTTTCACACCGAATTGTGTTGCCTATCTTATGACAACAACACTTAAAGATGAGTACCATAGTTAATCTAACATACAACTCCATACAATTCTAGGAATACATAAAAGGGTATTATCGTATTTATCATTTTGCTTCATTTATTTCTGAACTAAGAACTTAATACTTCATAATGTATTGAAGTATTTCCAGGTGTTTCCCTTATTTTTTCCTAAAGGAAGAACAATGCTTCTCTTTTCAAGAGCGCCACAGAATTTAAAATTTTTCCAAACTGAAGTGGCTCAATCAGACTTTAATCAAATGATTGCAAATAGAGAAGAGGGATGAAATTTATTATAAACGGGCTCTTTGTTCTTTGATAGACAATTCACAAAGCACAATAATGAGGATTTCATTAATGAAGAAAAAATACATTGGTGAACTTGAAAACAAAAGGAACAATGGCTAAGAAAACTAAAAGAGGGCTGGGAACTAAAGGAAATAAGTGATAAAACACCACTGGGGTGTGTAATGTAATGTAAAGTGCTCTAATATATAGCCAAATAACCCTTTTATAGCCATTTCCACTAGGAAATTTAATTTCCAATGGTACTCTTGCCAGTGGAACTCCTCCTGCAAAGTTGGTGGGAGACTCTCACTGGCTAAAGTACTCTTACTGACTAAAATCTTGTCTTGGTTCATCCATTGCTTTTAGGTCAACTCTCCAAGAAATCTGGCTTTTACCTCTCATTCCACTACCAAACTATCCCACCAAAACCAGTTCCTTTTCATCTCCAGCCAAAACTTGGTGGAATTTCACTCCAACCTTACCATTGGCCTATACTGGAACTCAAATATCTCCCACTGGCCCTTGACTCATTCCATTGGCACCCCTAAGGCTTAGGCTTGATTCCCAGCTTATGGGCTAAACCCGGGGCTAAAGGACTTGACTTGGCCATTAGGCCCCAACCAATTTTTTTGTGTAAACAATTGCCCCTGCGTGTTTATGGTTTTGTGAAAACCATGAACAAGGATAATAATTTTTTGCAATTCCATTGAATTCCCCTGGAAAATTTGAAAGTTCCTTGCAAAACACCTTCTGTAACAATTTGTTTCTGCAAAATTTACCTGCAATGTTCCATTCTCTGCAAAAAGTTCCCTAAGCAACTATTGCAAATCACAATCTGTGAAAAAGATTATGGTGGCCCTGCAGTGCCAACCATTTCAATTTTATTCCTCATGCAACTCACCAACGAGCATCACTTTGTTGCATATGATTGGTGAAAAAACCTTTGATGGTGGCCATTTGTAAATCTTGGGTAAAAAGACCAACCACTTTTTAAAGGCCGACTCTCGCTAAATTTGTCATCAAACCACTCCACACCAATTATGAACCAAAGCCAAATCAAGCCAAACCAATTGCAAGGTTTAAACCACTAGAATTCAAAATATGGCTAACCATTTCAAAATCTAACCATCCAGTCAAAGTTTAAAAATTATTTTCTAAGCTCAACCCGGACCAGTTAACCTCAAAAACTATCACTACAAACCAAACTAGCCATTTAAACCAAGTTTTCAACCAAACCGACCATACAAACACAAAACCAAGCTAAACCAATTCAAAAACCAAACCAACCCCATGCCAAAACCGACCCAACCAATAATAAAAGAAAAAAATTCAACCCACGTATTCCTCCTCAATTCAAAACAAATGGGATTAGAGAGATCAGGCCTCACCAACACTAGTTAGTCTAGTGGGAAGGGCACTAGATCACTTAAGCAAGGTCTCAGGTTCGAATCGCCGAATGTCGAGCCTTGTGGATGTAAGCAGCCGGTTTGGGAGGGGGCCAGCGAAAGCGCCTGACATTCCTCGAAAGGGAGCTAGTGTATTGGACTTGTTGGAATGAGCCGCAATCAATCATCGATAGTGAAAAGCCTAAGTGAGACTTAGGCAGTGGATGTAGGAACAGTTGGTCGAACCACTATAAATCCTTGTGTCGATTTCGTTCTCTCTTCTCAAATCGCTTCTGTTCATACAAAAGCTCATACCGAAATTCTCTAACAAGTGGTATCAGAGCGGGTCTCCAATAAAAAGGCTTAAAATCCTTGGAGCAAAGATTCGCATCAACAAAATGGGTTTCGGTCCTTCTCCTCCAAATGTTCTCGGTTTTTCTCCTAACTCCCCTCCTTACTTTGATGGTTCAAATTTTACTTCATGGAAGAAGAAAATCACTATCTTTCTTCAAGCTTATAACATAAAGCTTTGGAAGGTGATTGTTCTTGGTCCAACTATTCCCAAGAATGAAGATGGTACTATCAAGGAGTATAAAGACTTCAAAGATGAAGATTGGAAGTCTCTTAATCTAAACTCAACGGCTACTCGACTACTATATTGTGCCTTGAGTTCCAAATAGTACAATCGAATCTCATCTTGTGAACATGCCAAGGAGATACGGGAAATGCTTGAGATTACTCATAAAAGCACAACTCAAGTCAAGGAAACCAAGATTAATATGCTAATGCATGACTATGAGTTATTCATCATGGGAGTTGATGAAAGCATTAACATCATGCTTGATCGCTTTGTGAAAATTACAAATGGTCTTGTCTCATTTTGAAGACCAATTTCTAGTAGCGATAAGATGACGAAGATTTTGAGGTCTTTGTGTAAAGAATGGAATGCAAAGGTGACCGCCATACAAAATCGAAAGACTTAAACTCATTGGAGTTTAGTGCTTTGATTGGATCTCTCATAAACTATGAGATTGTGCTAAAGACAAGATATGGAAGAGCTAAGCATGGCAAGGCATTGAAAGCTTCCACTCATTATCAAAAAGAGGAGAGTGAATGAGAAACAAGCTTGGATAAAGAAGAGTATGAGGAGCTAAAATTCTACTCCAAAAGAATAGAAACTTATGAAAAGTTGTTGAAGAATAAAAAGAATCAACAAAAGGAAATGGAGAGATTGAAGGAGAGAACGAAGAAAAAGAAAAGACAAGATTATAGCTTTTCTTCTTCAAGTGATGATGGTGATCCATCGGCCAATTTATGCCTTTTGGCATATTTAGTACTCCTTAAATCCCTTTCTTTTAAATTTCATGCAATTTTTTTTCTTACTTGATTATTGTTATTTGAATGATATTTTGAATATGTTGATTTAAATATGTGCATTGGTTTGAAACAAATAGGGGGATAGACTATTTTTGTTATATGCAAAAATTGTTTTTGAATGGGGGAGTGAAAATGTTTAACATTGGTTAATCTTTTTGATGATTACAAAAAGGGGGAGAATGTTGAATATGCTATGCTTATATGTTTATTTAAAATGGGGTAGAAATTTTTGGCCATTCATTTGCATAATACTAACCAAATGACAAGGATGAAATCCTTGATCAATGTTGTTGTTCTTGATGTAGAGCTTTAATACTTCAAAGTTTTGTCACCATTAAAAAGGAGGATATTGTTGGATCATGGGTGATCAACAATAAGTTCCTTATGTGTTTTGATGATGAACAAAAAGTTTTGAAAAACACGTTGAAAAGCTTGGAATTGCGGAACAAGGCTACAGAGGCACCTCACGTACGCAAGGTGTATCTAACGTACGTAAGTAAGAACTAACGTATGTAAGATTGTGGTTCACGTATATAAATCATGCTCAAAGTATGTAAGATGAGTTTTAACATATGTAAGCTGGAAACAAACTCAGGTCACGTAAGTAAGACTAGTGTGACGTACGTGAGAATGACACAGACAACAACAGACAACATTAAATGCACTCCAACGTATATATTCTCTTCACCAATGGTCATATGGCATAGAAATTCCATAAATATATCAAGAGAAGGCCAAAAACATGTTGAAAAACATTAGAATTCATTGTGCCAAATTTCCTATCAATTCCTACCAAGAAAAACATCAATTCAAGCTGGAGATCAAAGTTCAACCATCAAGCTCATACATTCAAATCTAGCAGAGTTTAATCTTTTCTAAACACTATGTATACACTTTAAGAGTGTGAGAAAGGTTTGTTGTAAGCCAATAAAAAACAACATTGTAGAGGTTTGTTGTGAACCTAAGGAAAACAACATTGTGAGGGCCTTAGAGGTGTTGAGTCAGGAATCAACCTCGTTGTATTGGTTTTGTTGGTTGAGCCGTAATCAATCACTGTTATAGTGAAAATCTTAAGTAGTGAGACTTAGGTAGTAGACGTAGGCATCGAGTTGGTCGAACCACTCTAAATTCTTGCTGTTATTTTCCCTTTTTCATGTCAATTCGATTTCTCTATCCAAAGCATAGACCGAAATTCTCCAATAGGCTTCTATGTTGGTCTCGTATGCAAACCACGGTTGAGTTGTCAACGGGAGTGCCCAGCTATTCTGTAGTCTAGATGCCACACCAAATAGGGCTCTTCAACAGATGAAGCATGATGGAAGGAGAAAAAGGAAAAGGGTGGCTTTGTTCTTCAAGAAGAGAAGAACGTTTCTCGTCTTTCTCTCCCTCTCTTTTATTTTTCTTTCTTTCTTTCTTTCTTTCTTATGTTGGTCATCTAACGAATGAAAAAAAAAAACAGAAATATATGCAATAGCCTTTATGGGCCTTATGGGCTTGTAGGCCCAATAGATCTTATGGACCCATCTCATTCTCTACTCAATTGAGCTTACCAATTGATCTTAACTCATAGTCTTGGTTCACATCTTGACCGACCGGGTTCAGTCCACCCATTATGGGCGAATCACTTTTTCCAACAATGTATATGAAATATTTACATCAAATGGCAATTCAATTAAGATTGTTGGAAATATTTCAATAGTAAATTTAACAAGAAATAGTGTATCAGTAATTTAAAAAAATAAAATTACATAAAAATTATTGTAGAACAATGTAAAAATATTCAAAAACTTGGTCGAAAAAATTGATAGCATATGTGCAAATTTTAAAATTATCAAAAGCCTATTAGCTAATTGCCTACCAAGTGCTAATTAGGATTAGAGTTAATTATCCCACATATCATAATTAAAAAGTAGATTTGTACAAATAGAAATACCAGTTTTGTATTTCTTAAAATGTCATAATACTGAAACATAGTTTTGAAAATACCACAATTTTGAAACTGAATCTCATAAATGCAATCTCCATTTAATATAATAGTTTTTTTCCTCACGTGCATTACATGTGATACACGTTTTTATTAAATTGTCGAATAATTATGTTTAAAATATTATTTTATTTTAATTTTGATAAAAATACTTACTTTATATAAAAATTTCATACAATTACAAAATATATAAATAAATTTTTTGATCTACATCAAATTAATGATCAATTATTCAATAAGAACTCTACGTAATAAAAATCTTAGTGGCTTGCCTTTTTTTATTATAATGACAAAAGGATCGTTATTATCTTCTTTTGATGTTAAGTGTAATAACTTGAATTTTTTTTGCCTATTTTTGGGTAAATTTTCCAAGGGAAATTTTTTTCGAATTAATTATTTTTGAAGGATTAATTTTAATTTAAAATATCATTAAATTAATTAATGATATTTTTAGTGTGTAAATATTTTTTTTGGTATTAATATGATTTTTGAGATGTATTGGGTAATTAAAATAAGTGAAAATTTGTTGGAATTGAAAAAAAGAAAGAAAAATGGAAGAAAAGAAAATAGAAAACGGACTACAGGTCGTTCAGAAAATGGACCAAACGGCGTGTCGTTTGGCGTGAATGCACAGTCGTTCGACTGAAGAAAATAAATGACATGTCGTTCGTTCGGAAGAGGAAACGACAAGTCGTTCACGTTGACGGATGGTCAGTCGTTCGTATGAAGAGAAAAACGACGTGTCGTTCGAGTCGCCAGACGACCGGTCGTTCGCGTCCACAATAACTGGCTTCTGACTTAACCAAATGACGTCGTTTTGAACAAGCAAAACGACGTCGTTTTGAATCAAACCGAACCGCCCAGATTTTCTTTTCTTTCTTCTTCCTCGTTTTCTTCTCTTTTCTTCTTCAACCGAAACACAACCTCTCTCTCTCTCTCTCGTTTCTCTCTCATCATCTGACTCTCTCTCTCGTCTCTCTCTTCTCCTCGTCGGTCGGCAAGCCACCGAAGGTAACTCCTCTTTTCTTTTGTTTATTCGGTTCGGTTTTTGGAGAGGAAAACCGAACGGAAATTTCGATTTTTGGGGTGATTTTGGATGGTTTTAGGATGGTTTTTTATGGGGTTTTGATGGGGAGAGTGAGTAGAACATGAATCTAGCTTAGAAATTGATGAATTGATGATTTTTGATATAAGGGTAATTTGGTCCGAATTCGGTTTTGATCGTTTGGCTCGGTTTTTGGACGAACCGAGGGTAGATTCGGACTCCTAGGATGATTTTGAGTTGAATGGTATGGTTGAAAATGTTGAGTTATGCTTGGCTCGGGATTAGAGACTATTTGGTGTAATTTTGTAACGAAACTACTAAAAGTGAAATTTGCAAAAATCTGAATATTTTGAGGACTAAAACTGATATTTGACATTTAGGGACTGAATTGGAATTTTGCAAAATGGCAGAATTGTAATTTTGTAGAAGTTTGGGGTAAAATGGTAATTTTAGAAAATTGAGAGATTAAATATTAATTTTAAATTAATTGGAGAATTAATTTATAAACTCTGAAAAGTTTGGAGACTAAGATTGAATTTTATGATATTTTGGAAATTAAATAGTAATTTTGAAAAATTCGAGAATTGATCTATAATTTTACACCGGGGTGTAATAATTAGACAGTTGTGATAGACTTTGGACCGAATTAATTTTCGAAATTTTTAGCGTGGGTTGTATATGCATTTGCACGTATTTCGGTACAATCACGGTACCATATTTGATATGTGAATATGTTGTTTGTTTCCAGCTCTGCGTGGTTCTGAGGAGACCATTCATTCACCAGTGGACTATGCTCGGGATTATTGCTCGGAGTGCAGGTGAGTGTGGTAGTACTTTA
Source organism: Flueggea neowawraea (assembly GCA_948243855.1). Classification (NCBI taxonomy): domain Eukaryota; kingdom Viridiplantae; phylum Streptophyta; class Magnoliopsida; order Malpighiales; family Phyllanthaceae; genus Flueggea; species Flueggea neowawraea. The sequence continues at coordinate 154 of CAODLS010989818.1, read as the reverse complement.
GACACGTAGGCTATGTCCTCTAAAGTCTATCTATGTTTTTGTTGTGCTGAAACTTGGCATGAAAATTTGAATAAATAAAGGATAGAGAATCCTAAAAAAATGTAATTTACGTGCAACTTGGTTGTGAAAACCAGTTTTGGAAATTATTTTATTT
>CAODLS010989698.1:0-15609 GCA_948243855.1 Flueggea neowawraea | reverse complement strand
GACTCCTAATTAGTAATTGCTTGTGCCGAATTCATCCTTGTCATACAAGGAAAGTGATTCCTAAAAAATAGGAAAAATGAGCCGAATTTCTCCCTCCCCTTTTAGGTTTGTATGCCTAATTTTCTCCCTCCAATTTAGGTTAGGAAAGGCCAAAAATCACATGGGTTTTATTAATATTATTGGGCTTTTAATTATATGATACATTATCATAAAATAAATCACTCACATGGGAAGAATTATGTCACACATAATTAAATAATTATAACCATGATAATTAGTGATTCATATTAAAAGTCCATTACATTAATGGACTATGTATTAAATCTTATTTAACACATAAATTATAAAATCCTAAATCATTATTGATTAATCAACTTAATCATCTTAATAATTCAACTACTACAAAGAGATAACCTTTGTAACCAATCTAGATCTTTATTGTGTGCGATCTTTTAGGTTCATTCAATGTTGGCAATGAGCCTAAAATTAATTTAAAACCCATAAATCATAATTGGTCTCTAGCAAGACATTATGATTACCCGAATTGAAATGAATGTCAATTACGAATCAAAATAATCTAATTACAACCTTATACAACCCTTTGCCTCTCGAAATCAGAATTAGCATAAGGCATGGAACGAGTCACCCTTATTTATGCTAAAACATTTCATTGATCTATAAGTGATCCTGACTAAGTCAAACAAATGATAACACTTATCCATTTGTTTGGGTATGGCCGAACACTACTCAATTTCACTAATTAAGTGGTTGGTGATATCTTCTCTCTTTTCGAGAGTGGCAATCCCTTCACCTCACTCATGTTCCTTAGCATGACTCATGGCATACCTAATCATACCCATACTTATTACTCATTACAAATAACGTTAGGCGTATGTCAAATTATACAAGAAATAACCCAAGAGTCCATAGTAATTTCAGGTCGAGGGATTCTAGTATAAGCATTGTATGAGAAATACTTATGACCTTTCAACTATGTAGTATTCTTATAAGCGGATCGATCCAAAACACTGTTCTCTAACATGTTCTTATGTTCTCTGATTCATATCTCATATCCTATGACCAGTAAAATATGATCATCTCACATAGTACATACTAGTCTTCGTTTATTGTCACTCCCATGACAATAATCGACTAGGGACATTTAGAATAGTATTCTTTTATGCGTCAAGGTTTTACTATCCAAATCACATATTTGATAACTTAAGCAGAATCACTATTCATGGATGTTTTATAAAATTAAACATGCACAGGAATAATAATGAGATAAAACAATGCCTCATAATATTTATATATAAAATATATTCTGGATACAATGTATTTGGGGCTATGGCTTACACTAACACTTTCATGCAGTGGTGATATTTGAGTCATCTGACTGAAACTCACTATAGACTCCTGCTTGAGGAATCACATGTTTTAACTTAGTCAAATGTTATCCGTAACAGGATAACAATAAAGGTTATGATTGAATATGTCATGAATCTTGTAGAAGAGTGATAGTGAGATTGAGGAATTTGTACCTCTTATGAAGAATGATATCTTTTGGTCACTTGATGAGTAGGATTGATGGAATGTATGCATACTCAAATGAATTGATAAAAGGATTATCAATGTCATTTGTTATATCAATCTACTTGGGATCAAGAAACTCATTAAGCAAATAAGGTTGACATATAACTATGTCTTATGCTTAATCTAGATATCACGAGAAAAGGACTAAACATCAAACTGTGAAAGGTAAACTCGAATCACCAAGTCCATTTGATATTGGGTTGTCATAATGCATTACTAGATACCACTTATGGATTATGGGCCTAAGTTTTGGGATAAGGCTCATTGACAATTTCGAGTGGGCCTATTGGGTCACACTCTAAAATGAGTTGGATTGGCTCACAAATATTCTCTCTTATAGTAATTGAATTATTAGTATGATTAATTTGATTAATCATTAATAATTTAGAGTTTTATGATTTATGTCTTAAATATGATGTAAGGCATTATCCATTAATGTAATGGGCTTTTAATATAAATTACTTCTTATTAATCTAATTATGTTTTGGGCATATTATTATGTGTGACATAAATTAGGCCCATGTATTTTAATAAGGGAGTTATTTATCTAATGATAATGTATCATGTAATTAAAAGCTCAATAACATTAAAATGCCTATAAGAAATTTGGCACACATCTTAATTTGACTAGGTCAAAGTTTGACTAAGTCTTCTTAAGCTAATGCATGCTAATTAGGACTCCAAATTAAAGAAGAAGTCTTGGTTCTTATGGGACAAGGAAATCAAGACCTAAAAGAATAAGACTAGTGTTTTCTATGTGCATTATAAATAGAAGCAAACCTTTGTCATATTTTTTAAGCTTGGCTAAATTTGTGAGTGTTACAAATAGAGAAAGAAAATTCATGAGAATTAGAATAGATTTTCTTAAGTTCTAGTACACTACACCGATCCAAGTAAGCTCGTTCGTGTGGATACTTTTAGACACGTTCGGAAAAGGCAGCGTGAGGGAAAGGAGATTCGATTTATTGTAATAAAAGTAACATCAACATTCCATTCAACCATACATTCGAGAATTGGATTTAAGGTAAAAACCCTAACCCTAATCGTGTATGTTGATGTGCATGGATCATTGGTGAAATTCTAGTTTTTTTTTTGTTATTTTTGTTGCCATGTATGCTTGTGATGTCATATTATTAGCCTTGAGTTCCAACATGTAAACCTTCAATCTGCTCGATTGTTTAAATTTTTAGAAGGTGTTGAATTGTCAGATTCAAGGGTCTTTGAATTTAGGTCATTAAAGGAAGTTGGAATGGATTTGGAGAGAGATTTCTATAACTATGGTTTAAAAGACTTTTGTGCTGAGGCTTGTGATTACTATCCAAAGTTACTTAGAGAATTTTACGCCAATGCAAAGCAGTGGATGAATGAAGAGATTAAGGATGTATTGGGATATCAAAGTGTCGGTTTTAAGAGCAAGGTAAATGGAGTGGAGGTTGTGGTTGATGAAAGGTTATTGAAATTTTTTTTCAAGTTGTCAATGGATGGAGGATAGTAAAGAAACACAATTGAGAATCCTCAAGAGGCAGCAAAAGAAAAGTCTTCAGGTGAGAAGGCAAATGAAGAAGTTACAATTCTGGCTCGTAAAGTTATTGAAGATCTCACTAAGGATGCAAAAGAAAATGAGGAATCTAACTTACAGAGAATAGAATTAGATAAAGAAAAATATGAATCTGAGGAAGAAAAAGAGACTGAAAAGGAGGAAGATGAAAAAATAGCAAAAATGGAAGTTGATTCAACTGAGCAACTAGTGAAAAAAAGAGAGGAAATTGATCAGCAAGCCACTGCGAAGTGTTTATAAGATATTGCAGAGGGGATGGTTCTAAGTACAATAAAAGAAATCACAAAGAATGCAACAATTGAGATTATGGTGGAATATGAACTAGAGAATATAGCTGAGGAAATCACTCAAGATGTTGCCAACCTCATTATTGAAGAGGCTGCAGAAAAGGTTGCAAATGAATCACAAGGAGATGATTTTAAAATGTTAACTGTAGAGGAGAATGTGGAATCAAGTTAGAAAGGATTCGAGATCTTGGTCATTACTGATAAGGTTTACAGAGAAACAGTTGAAGTACTATTGGAATCTGGTGAGAGCCCAGACCAAACAGAATAACTTGACGCTTCAAAGATACCATCTTAGGCATCTAAGACATATTTGAATCTCAATGACCCTATTCCTAATACCTCCAAAAACTGACTTCAAATGGCATAGGATTTACATTTTGTATCATGCATTCATATAATGCATTGTGTATATTTCTGATATGACTTCATCTCTAATATATTTTGAATCTTTAACTCTGATATGCTATGACTTAATGCTCTATATTTCTCAAATTTTTCTCTAATTGTGTTTATCTTTTAAATTGAATATCCACCTTTTTTATTTTTGACAAAAAGGGGGAGAATTGTGTAAGAGTTTGACGTGTTAAATCTGTGTTATAATTGATATCAATTTTCTTAGACATGGAATTATTTCTACTAAGACTAACAAATAGACAAGGCATAAACAGCCTTGATCAAATCTTCGTTTAAGTTATTTTTTAAATTAGGTGTATTGATTGAAGGGGAGTGCAAACGCTTTCAATGTTTTGTCATCATAAAAAATGGGAGATTGTTGAGCCATTTATGGTTCTTATGTGAATTCTTTCTAAGTTTTGATGATTTACAATATATTTGATAAAGCTAACCTAAGCACGTTATCCAACCCCTACGCACGTTGATCTTTGATCTAAGGACGTTGTGCTATGACCTACGCAAGCTGATAAGTCCTGAGATTCAAGAATGGAACGTACACACGTAGAACAGATCCAGAGTACATAGACTATAAGCAATGCACGTAGAGCAGAAACGTAGCAAGACACTACAATGTGACTAAGCGCTTAGAGTGTCATCCAATGCACGTAAACATTTTAGTATCAGAAGACAGAATGTTCCACAAATCCTCTAAGTATGTTGAAGGGAACTCATTGTACATAGATAAGAAGAAAAGGTGTTTTATTTTGGAACCAGTAAACATCTACGCATGTATTGTTGACCCAAATGCGCAGTCAGGATTTCGATCCCAGATGATGAAATTTGAAGAAGGCTCACAGATCAAGGCAGAGGCACATAAATATTCATTTCAACATGTTGAACCATTTATGGTCAACATGTGAAATCCCTTTTCGTTTTTATGATTAACAAAAACATGTGGAAAGTTAAAGTAAGCATGTTACACTCATTACGCACATAGTGAGTATCCCCAATGCACGTTATGATCATAAACCTGCATGAATTTAAGTTTGAAGTCATTATATGTATGTTATATTGATGCTACACATGTAGATCTAAGAGTTCCAGAAAATGACCAAATTCTGAAGCCATGAACTTAACGAACATTGCATATGAATTACGCACGCAGTGGACTGATTTCAGGAGACAGTTAGTTTTATGTGATCTACAACTCACATAACATCCAAATTACGCACGCAAAGGATGTCCTCAGAACAGGTGTTAAAAGATCCTCAAGTGAGCTTCACGCAGTGGAGCTACAGTAAAGCACGTAAAAGGATAAAAATGGAATCTTGATTTTTAGGAGCTACGCTCGCGTAAGTGTTAGTTTGGTGCTCTAGTACAATCATTTATATACATTGTCATTTGATTGATCAGTTAATAAAGAGGCATTTCATTTCATATCTATGAGATATTATTATATGTTTTATAAAGATAAAACCTCCATGAATATTTTATTCTTCCTTATGTTATCAAGGATGACTTGATAGTAAAACCTTAAGGTAAAAATAATATTGTTCTAAATGTCCCTAATCAATTATTATCATGGGAATAATAATGAATTAAGATTAGTATGTTGCCAAGTGAATAATCATGTTTTACTGATTATGGATATAAGATATCACTTAGAACATAGATACACGTTGGTGAACATGGCTATGAAAGCACTTCATGGATTAATGTCACAAGCATCTTTCATGCAATGGTGATGTTTTAGTCCTCTGACTGAAACTCATTATCGACTCCTACGTGAGGAATCACATGTTTTGACTTAGTCAAACGTTATCCATAATAGGACGATAATAAAGGCTATGATTGAATATGTCATGAATCTTGTAGAGGAGTGATAGTGAGAGTGACAAATTTGTTTCTCTTATGAAGAGTGATATCTTTAGTCTACTTGATGAGTAGGATTGATGAAATGTATGCATACTCAAATGAATTAATAAAGGTTTATTAATGTCATTTGTTATATCAATCTACTTGGGATCAAGAAACAAAATTAAGCAAATAAGGTTGACATGTAACCATGCCTTATGCTTAATCAAGACAAAAGGACTAAATATCAATCTGTGGAAGGTAAACTCGGATCACTGATATCCACTCGATTTTGGGTTGTCATAATATATTACTAGATACTGCTTAAGGACTATGGGCCTAAGTTTTGGGAAAAGTCCTATTGCCATTTTCGAGTGGGCCTATTGGGTCACATACATGAACGAATTAGATTGGTTCACAAATATTCTCTCTCATGATAATTTAATTATTAAGATGATTAATTTGATTAATCATTAATAATTTAGGGTTTTATGATTTATGTCATAAATATAATATAAGATATTATCCATTAATGTAATGCACTTTTAATATAAATCACTTATTATTAAATTAAATATGCTTGGGCTTATTCTTATGTGTGACATAATAATTCGGCCCATATGTATTAATAAGGGAGTGATTTATTCAATGATAATGTATCAAGTAATTAAAAGCCCAATGACACTAATAATCCAATGAGAAATTCGGCATATGCATGCTAGGTTGATTAGGTCAAAGGTTGACTAAGTTTTATTTAATCAAGTTAATTAAATACTTAATCAAGATACTTGATATATATGTATTATATATCTTCTCTTTGATTTTGATGCTTCTATACATACTCTGCTTTGATATTGTATATTAGTATGGTTTCTGTTTTATGATATGGGACACCCATGCTACGGGTAGTAGTGGCCATTGATATATTAATGCTATGATAAACTGAGCTACCAGGGTTGTTGGTAGCCATGTATCCTAATCCGACACATTATTTGATATGGATTATTGCGGAGCACACATACTCTGTTCTGAGTGCCACGTGCACGCATTCTGTTCTGGTCTCATAATATATATATATATATATATATATATGTTTTGACTCTAAAAACGAAAATCATTTTGTACGCCTCTGTGTTTATGATTGCTTTGTATGTGAACCCCTTTTACGGAAGGATTTTTGAAAAACTATTACATATGTATAACATGTATATATATGTATGTTAAACTATATCTGCATGTGTAGTTTTGAACTGTTGTCAAAATAGTCTTTGTGAGGCACGTATGAGCCGTTCTAGAGTGTTATTCTTCACTAGGCTTTGACCCTCTTTGTTTCTCTGTTTACGTGATTCCTATTGAGCAGGTTAACAGATTTTGGCTTCGGCAACTGTTAGCATCTAGACTCTAGTGAGACATCTTTTGGTTAGTGATGTCATTTTGTCCTGGCTTGTCTTTATATGGTAGAGCTCTACATCGGGATGTAATTGAGTTACCAGGTTACCATTTTGGCCTTTAGATTATGTTTCGCTATTTTTCGCATTTATAAATTTTGATATATATATATATGATTTATTATGTTTTTGATGATTAACGTTTTATAATCTGAATCGTTTGGGTAATATGTTCTGATCTCTGAGACTTGTGCGAGATGGAGTCGGGCTCCCACAGACGATTCACCTCATAAGCCGGTCACAGACTCACAATGGGTAGTGACAATACCACAATAAAGTCTCCTCTCCCAACCCTCCAACGGCTACCTTTCCTAATTAGCTCCTGGGCCATGTGTAGCTCGATTTCCATCCCAATTTAGCATTCAGCCACGTCGGATTTCAAACGCATACTACAGTTGCTGCTGAACCTGACAACAGACTTTTCTAAGTTAATTAACTGGTCCGAAGCCTTTTCATAGGAAGAAAGAATCTAATGCACTGTAAGAACTTCTTGAGAGCACCCCTGAAAAACAAAAGGCAACTATCATCATCAAACAAGAGATGAGAAATCGCAGGAGCACCTCTAGCAACCCGATACCCATGCAAAGCCCCTTCCCTTTCTCATCTCCTAATAAGAGCACACAATCCTTCTGAGCATATAATACATAAACATGGAAAAAGCGGGTCTCCTAGACTTAAGCCCCTTTGAGGAACAATAGGACCAAGAGGGCCAACGTCGGCATTCACCCAAAATCTGGTCGAGGAAACACAACTCATCAACATGTGTATCCAATGATCGTCAAACCTCATCTTACCAAGCATCCTACACAAGAATTCACATTCAATTCTATCATATGATTTAGACATATCAAGTTTAAGCAATGCAAACCTCTTATTTCCATGCTTCTTCAATTTCAAAAAGTGTTGGATTTCAAACGCTATAAGGACGTTATCATAAATCAACCGTCCTGGGATGAATGCACTTTGGAACTCTGACACAAGCCCACCCAACACCGGCTTAATCCTACTCGCCAATATTTTTGCAATGATTCTATAGAGTACTTGACAGAGAGAGATCGGCCTAAAATCCACCATCTTACAAGCATTCTGAGATTTAGGAATTAGAACAATGGAAGTATGTCCAAGAGAGTCTGGAATGACACCATTTTGAATATTATTAATACAAAATTTGGTCACTTCATCCCCAATAACATTCTAGAACCTTTGAAAAAAATAGGGATTCAAGCCATCTGCCCCGGAGGCCTTATCCGGGTTCATACTAAACAGTGTATCTTCTACCTCTTTCTTTGTAAATGGCAAAGCCAGTTGTCTCCATTCTTCCTCTGATAGCGAACAATCTACACATTCAATAATTTCATCTGCCTCACAACCAGTGGAAGAAAAAAGCTATTTGAAATAATTAATCATAACATCTGCTAACCCACTTTCCCAGTCTTTTCTAACCCCGACATCATCAACAAGAGAATCAATCATATTCCTTATCCTCCTCACTGGTTGTAGGGGCATCCCCTTTTTTCCGACTGAAACAGAATGTCATTAAAATCCCCACCACAAACCCATGGAAGATTTGACGCTCCTGAGAGACGTCTAAGCAGATCCCAAGATTGGCGCCTTCGAGCTCTCTCCGAACACCCATAGAAGCCAGGGAACCTCCAAATTGAATCGGCTTCAGACACTTCAACATGTATATGATTGTTAGAGAAAATGAGAAGAGAAACACAAACCTCTTCTTTCCAAAACAGAGCCAAACCCCCACTCCTATTAATTGGATCAACCCACACCACTCCTTCAAACCCGAGCTTCCTTTTGACCCAATCTATCTGGGCCCATTGCACCTTAGTCTCAGACAAGAAAATACATTTGGACTTTTTGGTAAGGGCCAAGTCCGTCAATACCTGAACTGAATGTGGGTTGCCCAGCCATGCAATTCCAAAATAAGTGACTCATTGCGAGCAGCGGGTCTGGCCCAATCCATCAGCACCCGCCTTAGGCTCATTTTTTGTCTCAGCCGGTTCAGACATGTAATACTCTGTTCTTCCTTTTTCAGACTCCATCAGCCCTCTCAGCCCACTGACCTCATCTTCCAAAACAAGGCCCATTCCATCTAGTCTCCTTCTCTTCATTTCATTTATTTATATCCCATTATCCAATACCTCTTGTTCATTTTCATTTTCCACATCCATGAGCCCATCAATACCCATAACACTGTCAGTCCCAAGGCAAGCTTCATTAATTATGAACGGCTCGCCACTATTCTCGAAGATTTTCTGAACCACCCTCTCTGTTCCCCAGATGAAAAGATCTACCCCTATCAGCCTCTTTCCCGCCAAAACCACTCAATAGCAGCTGGTCATGCCGGATTGGATTGCCTTTGACATTCCTCAGAAATCGTTTTTGAGTCCCTCCTATGCTTCCTCCAGACTCAGCTCGGAGCTTTGCATCAAACCTCCTCGTTACTTCCGGATTCTCGTAAAGTTCTTGATAGAATCTCTCAGTGTGCCCAATCCTTCCACAAATGAAACAGAAGCTAGGAAACTTTTCATATATGAACAAGATATAATGCCACTGTCCTCCTGATTTTCTCACCTTTGTTTGTTTCAGAAGTAGCTTACGAATATCAACTCTCACCCGAATCCTCAGAAACCTTTGCCACCGACCTTCAAAGTTTTTTGAATCAGAACAAATGTACACTCCTATCAAGTTGCCAATGTCGCAGCATATTCTATCTGAGAAGAAGCCAATTGGAACTTCATGTAGCTGCACCCAAAATAGAGAATAGAATAAATCCACACTCATCGGATCCATCCCCTTATCAAGCTTCTTCCATACAAGTAATTGTTTATCAAACGTCCATGGCTCACCTTCCACCACTCTCCTCAAATCCAACTCATGGAAGAATCGAAAAATATACCGATTTGGAGCAACGTCCTTGATAAAGACACCACGAACCGGCCTTCATAAGTTGGACAAAGTATCAATGACAATTGGAGGCTTCAACAACGTATCTATGAGAAACCTTCCAACCATACACAAATCATGATTTAACTGAGTGCCAGAGTCATAAGCATCCTCCACATCCTCTCAAACTCTAACCCCACATATTCATCATCTCCAATAGTCAGTCTCCTACACCCTTCAGCTAGGTTATCCTGTTCAGCCATTCTCAGAGACCTCCAGGAAATCGTGAAGCAAAAAGAGCTCCCAACAAAAGAATCAGAAAGCAAACAAGGAGTCGGCAGAGCAATAGAAAGATGTAAAAGTGAAATTAGAATCGGCACTATAAATCCCTACTTGTCAGAAGAACAAGACAAAAAACTTGCAAATAAGTAAGACTTTAAACCCACAACAACTTCATTAAATACTCAAGTGTTGGAAGGATTCAAAGGTAGTTGATCATTAATGCAGGAGAAGAAAGCACGAAGTTAGGGTTTAGAACCAGGAAATATTAAGTTCAGCAGGTGAGGAAATTAAAGGCTTTTCAACGAATTAGTTTCTAGAGAGAAGGCAAAGGATTTTCTCTCTCTAATCCATCCTTTGCATGCATATCCCCAGTCCTGTGTCGAATATTCATTTACAATACTTGGGAGTTAATAAGACAAATTGGTGACACATTTTTTTTATTTTCTACATAAAAATGTAAATGCTCAAAATGAAAACTTTGAACCAGGCCTATCTAAACTTCCTAAGATAAGAATAAAGTTGTGGAAACAAAACAAATTGCTCTAATGAAGTTATTTCTAAAGTTATTTCATATTAAGACAAATTATTTTCACTCAAAGAAACTTTCTGATCAGAATTGCTAAAATAGACAGCTACAATGGAGAGAGAATTCACGTTCCTATAATGTCGTATAATCTTATTATCTTCCTATTTAAAAAAAAAAACAAGAGAAAGTTTTTGTCTATTTTTCTGATCCTATGCTCTCTCACGTCCCCCCCTCCCTCCCTCCCTCCCTCTTCTCCCTCTTCCTTTTTCTTCCAAATTTTGGGTGTTGAAGAGGAAGTGAAAGACTCACACAAAGATAGATGGAGGAGAGTGTGTTCTGTCAGTGGAGTGTTTTCAGATCTTTTCTCGCTATTGTTCAGTGGTGGGGTTTCAATGTCACTGTTATCATTATGAACAAGTGGATCTCTCAGTTCTATTCATAATTCCATCTTTATGATTTCTCTCTCACTTTTGTAATTCCGGGTTTCACCTCAACTTTGGTTTTGCTTTTATTAGAATCACTTTCTACGACTTGTTTGTTTCGTGGGTTTTCTTTTCTGGTGCTTTGATATGCAATTTTGTTTTTTTAGTTCTGAATTTTGGGTTTCATTTAATTTTTGCGTTTCTAGTTTTGATGTTTTTGGGTTCTGTTTTTGATCCAAAATACTTGTTTTCTTAATGCTCCTACTTGTCATGTGCATGGTCACTAAGCATGGTGCATTTTTTTTTAAAATCAAGCATGGTGCATTATTTAAACAGAAAGAAATTGTCATTGGGAGCTTATATTAGATTATTAGTATTAATTTGGTATAATAGTATATGCCGGACAAAAGTCCAGATATGTCCAATGTTACACTATTATGTATAATTGAGGAGGTCAGTGGTGATTTTTTTTTTGTGTTCCTGAACATTTTTGCTTCATTTCCACATGGCATGTGCTTTAGAAGGGATGGATACGCTTAGAACATGAGTTCTTGTGCTGCTAATATTTTTGTTTCTAGTTCCTTCGTAATTAAATGTTATGATCTAATTTGTATTAACAATTGAAACACATAATGGCTTATATATAGTAGTTATCATGCGCGTTGAGAGAGAGATTCAGTCATGAGGACATACCCATTATGTGAAATGAAAAAAAAATATTATTTTTATTCAAGGATGTTCAAACAGTATTGACTGAATATTGGCATATTATTAACCAGCATAGATATGGATGTGCATGTAACACTAAAATTATGTGTAAATGCAAAGAACATCATTTGTTTATTCATAGATATTCCAAGAATATTGAATAGATATTGTCAACTAAAAGAAGATGAGGGCATAATATTTGTATTACATTCAAGATTTAATACAAATATTAATTATATATATATATATATATATATATATGATAGTCATACTGTCTATTGGAAGAGAGTCAAACATAAGTACATTATCCATGATGTATAATAACAAAGAATATTATTTTTGGTCAAGGATATTCAAACGATATTGAGTAAATATTATTAACCAAAATAAATATAAGTGTGCATATTACATTGAGATTATGTGTAAATGACAATAAGGTTATGTGTAAATCCAAAATATATTATTCTATTTAAGGATATTCAAATAATATCCGGTGGATATTGTCAGTCCAAATGAATATGAGTGCGTATAAGACATTGAGAGAGATATTTCAAAAAAAAACATAAGCGATTTAATAACTTGATTTTATAGCATTATTATATTAACGGTAATATCTATAACAATTGACCAAAAAAATATTGCAGTACTATTACCATTATTATTTAGATTATAATATTTTTGATTTCATTACTGTTATTTATGATTTTTAATGCTCTTATCTTGGTATAATTAAATAATCATATTTTTGTCTTTTTCTCCTTAATTTAAGGAGCTTTTGTTGACCCATATTGGTGATTCTCCAAAATTAATTGCTAGCGCCAATCTTTATTGTAACTTCTTCATTTAAGTTGTTTTTATTAATCACAACTCTTTTTTTTTTTTCTCCTGAATGGTTTTTGTCTTCTTATGCAAGTAGTACTTTAGTTTTCTCTTTAGAATAGAAGAGATTGCTAATATTTTTACGTGTAATTAGTTTCTATAAATTTACTATATGTGTTAAAATCCCAATAAAGTTTCCAACTCCATAGACAAAAAGATTGGGCCTTCTCGTGTTTCCCCAAAAAACAAAAAAGGGCCTTGTCAGAACCTCTAAAGCCGAATCTGGGCTGCTGCCGATATGCCAACTTGAAGCAATTTGATTGATTAAATTTACGATCTTCTGCGTGATTATGTTTGCCAATTATAAGAATGAAATTGTGTTCAATAATATAGTACAGGAAAATTATCAAATTAAATATGTAACTATTGTCTATGAATATATCTTTTTAGTAATAGATTTTTTCGGTTGATTTTAAAAAAAAAATTACAAGCCTTCACAATGTATAGGAGAGGTGATTCAAGTGACAAATGTCAATTAATCCATTAAAAAAATGAGTTCTATTATTGCGAGCACTCATAAATGGATTCTTTTGACAAGGAGAGTAATGTGATTATGTAGTCCTTTTGTTTTCTTGGAAATCAATAATTGTGTTATGACAATATGTTTATATTTTATTTTAAGCCAATCAATATTCAGAAACACCAAAGCATGTTTTTGGTTATACCTAGTTGTAGAAGAGCCCTATAGTCTCTTCGAGAGCATGTGAATATAGACAATTCATGTCTTCATCTGTTTGTTTAGCTGGTCTAGCAATTTTGTTGGTTCAAATTTGGGTTGATAGACAAATAAATACCAAGGTATTCATTGTTCTCTTTTTTTTTTTTGTTAAATATCACCAAGTTGACGTCCTGTATGGCCGAACCGGACGCGTAAAAATGGTTAAATCACCAAGATCCACTCTGTTATTCCAACGATTGCCATTGAGAGGTGTCATTTCAGTTGCATCTTTATGTGTGGCTCGAAGTAGTAAGAGCAAAACGTCGATGTTTCATGCACTATATATGCACTGCTAAGCCCTCGAACCAAGCTTTATTTCTGAAGATTTCTTCAGACGCTGTGGATATCTACAAAAATTGATTGGAAATTAAATATCTAATATCAATTAATAAAGAATTAATGTAATGCAGACGAATAAAATTACCTCTTAAATGGATATATCCAATGAGTGAAAGAAAGCAGATGGAACGATACATTATTATGTGCAAAATAAAATAAACTTATAGTTAAATAATTATTTGTTATATATTAAAAATGATGTATATATTTCACAATAATAATGCGCCAAAAATATGAAAGCTTCTTGAAGATACTTGTAAACATTTTCTTTTATCGTATCATATGAAAAAAAAAAAAACTATTTACTCGAAATATCAATTAAAAATTAATTATTATGTTCAAACCCGAATTGGTTAGGGTATTCAATTTTTTGGGCTTTGGTAATCTCATTCCTACATAGGTTTGGAAATGGGCTCTTAATTGGTTGAGAAGAGTTCAAATCCTTGTCAATTACACAAATTCTAATTCACTAATAGAGTTTACAAGAAAACACGTAAAACTCTTCATCTCCCTGTCTTAGTGTGTTGTCAGCCTTGAAGAAGAATGAGGAGAGATTCTCCTTCTTTGCACACGGTAGAATATCCTGCTAAAGATCATCACGATGGTTCTTGGCTTGCTGGTACATTCCACATTCCCGTCGCATTTATGAACGTAGTTCGTGGTGAGTAGCAATAACTCATTTCTTAGAGCATACAATCGAGGTAGGTTTTTCAATCACTCGTTTAATTATTCATTAATTATATTTTTTTATTTGGTATTGGATGTGTTCATTGGTATCAAAGCATTAGGTTATTTTGATGAATTGTTCATCAAAAGTTGTTATAGTCGTGTAACCTAGATGTTGGAATGGATCTGTTATGCATGTTATTTATGTTAATTTTGTGTGTTTGTTGATCTATGTTTGATTCGACAATCCAAATAGGCTCGAACGAACTTTGGAATTTCGTAATTCTGAATGCTTAAAACTTGAGACTGCAAAATCTGGTGGCGAAATTTGGTCGGGAAGGCGATGCGTGGCGTGCACTCGCTCCCCCTAGTGTGGGTGGCAGCACAACTACACAGTGTGTGCAGATATGGCACACGTGGGCTCTCTAATTGGTTCACTGCACCACATAGACCCAACCACACAAAGCAATGTGGCGGCAAATTTAGCACATATGTCCTCTATGTGGCGACACGTGGCCCAACCACGTGAAGCCATGTGGCAATGGGTGTCAGACTGGTGAAACGTCACCAGCCATGTGGCATTACCGACATGGATGCCATATAGGACTTGTGATCCAATGATGTGATGACACGTGGTCATAATTTCCAACCATGTCCTTGTGCCATGTCAGATTTGTGTGCGACGTAGACTAATCAAGTGTTACCACATGTCATAAGTCGACACGTGGACCAGTCAGATTTTGTCACATAGCTTTGGGAGGCCAGAGAATGTAGCTGTGCATGGCTCTTCTTCGCAGTGGCGTGCGTTGGGCCCTGAGGGTGGCTCTGTTGTTCAATTTTTTCCAGATTTATGACAGATTTAAAATTAAAAAAATTATGATTTTTTTATATATTTTGTGAAATTTATCGACTTTTAGAACCCTTTTTCATTAATTACTTATATGTTAATTAATTGTTTTAATAAGTTAATTGTGTATTCTGCCTTATTTTAAATCTGTAAATTTGGTTTATTTAATATAAATGTCTTTTTATAAAATT